>JAEQML010058750.1:0-29692 GCA_016904865.1 Pissodes strobi | reverse complement strand
GCATTTTAATTTGTGGAGAAAAGTCTTCCCCCTTCTTCTAACCCGCTGTGTACTAAGTATTCGGACAATAAAGCTACTTTGCTATAAATATTTTTCCAATAATTTTTAAATTTTATCATTTCCAGCAAGATAATAACCCTAAATTTTATTTCTATTTCATAAGATGTAATCTATAGAAAGGCATTTACAGTAAACAGCCATTAGATACTATCTGAAGACTAAATTTAAACTTACAATAAGATTCTGGTCAATTAATGTCTCCACTTCCTTAATAATAAAATCCACTTGCGTTGTATCATTAAAATAATGATTAATTACTTTATTTACAAACGCTAGATCACTATCTCTATATAAAACAGCTAGGGTTATCACAATTGGTAGATTGAGGAGTTTCCTGTCTATTAGGCTCGATAATCCAAATGCCTTGGGCATAAACTCAATCTAAAACAGATAAAAATCATATAAATTATATTCTCCCACAATGAAAAAACGTCTCTTTTAGTAGCAATATTTATTATTATTTATTATTTGCATGTGTTTGTCTGGCTGTCTTAAGCATTTTTTAAGTGGAAAGTTAACTATTAAACAGTTTCAATCTTAAGTGTTTTAGGAGGATTGGTTATAAAGTTTCAGCAAAAAGAATTAATCTTTAAAACAAAGGATACTGTTACCCATGATATGTGTAAAATAATAGCCTTGCCTGTCCTAAAAAATTGACTTGTGTATTATATATCAAAACCATCAATTCTTACTCGAGCAGCCGACCCGTAGTACGGGTCGGCGTACGGATCGGTGATTATGATGGAAGATTTTCCCAGATTCCAAGAAGTGAAGCGAAGCCAAGCCAAGCCATGTACTACAAGCAAAGCCTGCAATACCAAGCCAAGCGAAGTGCCAAGCATAGCTAAGTCAAGATTTATTTCCCCGGACAGCTCAATTGTGTTATTGTGTCTAATAGTGTTTTAATTTTCAGGAGTGACACCAAGCGACGAAAAGAAGTGGCGCCGAGCGGCCCGACAGAACGGCGGCGCCAGGAGGTACGACATAGCGACGCCAAACGTTTTCATCAGGATTGTGCTAGTATATGCGTGCTACGCATAAGTGTATCATTCAGGCCAGTCTATATTATTGTTTGTACTAATATTTCTTGTGTTTTTTCAGGTTTCTGTTTCAGCTGAAAGTGCGAAATCTATGCGCATAGAGCATAAGAAAGTAACACTTTCGAGAAGAAGCGAGCCACTAAAAGCGACTGGCAAGAACATGTCAGACGCCTCTGGAAGAATAAGTTCAGATCCCAAAGATGGCAAGATTAGCAGGAAACGAAGCAGTCAAGGAGCCAATCCGCCAAGTGCCAGTAGTCCCTACACAGAATCGATTGGAAGTCCTTCAGATCCAGGAGATCGAGAAAATGGACGAGGCCATAACCAAGCCAAGGCCAACGACCAAACCACCGCTGATAATCATAACTTCAAAGGTCAATTATGTACAGTGCAGAAACCACATCAAGTCAATAGTGAAGAGCGAATTCTACATGAAATTTACGCCGTATTCACCACGAGCCTTAGCGACCACGGACTCCTAGTAGCCGTTTTGGAACAAGACCAGGCCATCGAATTCTACACCTTGAAACCAAGGAGGTGAGAAAATCTAAAAGGTGGCATTCAAGGGAACACCGGAAACGTTGTTCACGGAGATTGAAGAGTTCAACAACCGGCTCTTCGATATAAAGGACTTTATCATGAAGATAAGGATGCTGAAAGCACAACTATCAGCCGCCAGAAACGAATATGGTGATGTCTTATGGAGCATCATAAAGAACTACGGATTCTGCACATAAACATCAACGGAATAAGGGACAAGACCAGCCAGCTTAGAAATCTCGTCGCCAGAACCACGCCATATATACTCAGTGTCAATGAAACCAAGACCAAGGATGCCGCCAGGCATCGTAGGATACGGGATGATCTTCAAGGATCGACCAAACCAGGAACCGTAAGGAGGAGTGCAGGCCTTATACGTGAAGAGGAGCATCCAATTCGAAGAAAAGGCAACAGACACGATCAGTATAGAGACAGTGGCAATAACAACAGACAACCTGAAGATTATCTTAGCATACAACAAGCCAAATCAAGTTCTCGACGAAGACGAACTACAAAGACTGCTCAATCAGCCCAAGGACCTGCTCATAGGATACCTAAACGCCAAGCACACCTCGCGGGACAATAGCACGGAAAACAGGACAGGAACGCCACTCACGAACTGGATCGACAGGAACGACGCCCACCTCATAATTCCGGTTACGGATAACTCGCGATTTGGACACTCCTGAAAAGATAGATGATGCCATAGACATCATGACCGGCATAACAAGCGCAGCAAAGAAACACAACATCCCCAGGAACCTTGACCTCAAGCAGAACAAGCCGCCCCTACATATTCAGGAACAGATCGCGAAAAGGAACCAACTATGTAGTACATATCAGAATACACGTGACCCTAATGATAGAGCAGCTTACCTGGAAGAGTGCGAACTTACCCGAGCCATGCTAGATTCATAGAACGGTGCCTAGAACAACAAAAATCATAGCCGCAAGCCGAGAGAACATCAAGAAAATGAAGAACAGGAACAGCCTCTGGACAGTCACGCCGATCAAAGTGACGAGAGACGGAGTAAAACACATCATCATCGACAGGACATGGAATACCTCGCCAATATGAGCAACCTGAAGGAGAATCTATCAGATGACAGGACAAAAAGAAGAGTGAAGAGGACAACGGACGAGATCGCAGCGCTGCCACTGAATAATAATCACGGGCCCCAGAGAGCTAAGGAGGATCATAAGCAGGGCCAGACCATACAAAGCGCCAGGACCGGACGGAATAGTCATGAAGGCGGCCAAGTTCCTACCAAATAAAGTCCTTGTCCAGCTAACATACATCATGAATGCCTCGATCAGACTGCACTACTTCCCGAGGGCCCGGAAAATGCCAAGATCATCGTCATCGCCAAACCAGGAAAGACAGGAGCCAAACCTCATCGTACCTACTGCTACCCACCCTTGGAAAGGTCTACAAAATAGTGCTCAACAAAAGTATCAACGCGGAGCTCCAAACACTAGGAACTATCATACCAGAGCAGTTCGGATTTCAACATGGAAAAGCAACAGCCATGCAGCTTGCGAGGATAGTAGACCATACAATGACAGCCAAACAACACCACGACAGCGGCACTTTTGGATCTGGAGAAGGCTTGACACCGTATGGCGAGGGCCATGGCCACCAAGATGCACGAAGCAATACCTGCCATCACAAGAATCATCATGAGCTACCTAAAGTAGAGGACGACAACAACGCTGATCAATGGGACAGAATCAAGGACACGGACAATAAAGCAAGGACTCCCTCAAGGAGCGTGATGTCGCCGACGCTGTTCAACATATACATCACAACGTACCAAGGAAGCAGAACAACCAAATAGCACTCTTGGCGGATGACGTAGCGGTCTATACATCATCAACCCAACAGATAGCCGCCACGCAGAGAATAGAGCAACATATCAGGTAGATAGCGGAATACTTCAAGAAGTGGAAGCTGAAGATCAACGAGGACAAGACCCAATTGATCAACTTCAACCGAAAACGCAAGAGAGAAAGGACACATATCATGATCAACGGGACACGGATAGAGGACAAGGACACCGTCAAGTACCTAGGAGTCACACTGGACGCGAAGCTGACGTTCAATGCAGATCACCAGGAAAAGAGCAGGATTAGCAGCGAACACAATATACCCCTACATTATGTGGTAATCAAGACTGGACAAGGACATCAGGATCAGATTCTACAACACCTACGTCAGACCAATAGCCATGTACGCCGCGCCGGTTTTGACCTCCGCAGCAAAGGCTAACATAGAGAAGCTACTCACTCTGGACGGAAAATGCTAATGACGATCATGAATTACAGATGGGAGGATTTGAAGACGACGAGACAGCTGCACAGAGAAGCCGGGACAAGACCGCTAGAACAGAGAATACGGGAGACAGGGACGACATTCTTAAGTACACGATGATGGCGCAGGAAATAACTAGGAACATAGGAAGGATGACCATAGAGGAAATGCCATTAATGAAGATCCACAAGATGATCCATGAGGTGATGCTCTAAGGAACTAAGACCAGGACTAGAACCCTAGACCTATTTGCATCATAACAATCAAAAGTTTAAAATGATGAACTGAATTAATTGGGAAAATAAATGATAAGTTATCTGCAACTGATTTTGAGTTTGCAGATGTTTAAATTTTATTTCAAAAATAAGATGTTAGCTTCTTATAGACATAACATTCCTATACTTATCTCAAAAGTGGCACATTTAGGGTTTTGTGTCATAACAAGGAAAAAAATTAGCGATACTGTATGGGTGTGAGGTGTGACAGATGCATAGTTTGAATGATTTATTTTTGGGTATTTGGTCACTTCAAATATTCAACTTTGCTTAAAGTTTCAATGATTAATAGCTGTGAGTAATCAGCGCTTTCGAAATGTGCTACAAAACTCTAACACAATTAACTTGTAAAGAAAATCTGAACATTTTCCTTTAGAAATGATTTTTAATAATTTTAATAACTATGCAATACATATATCTGTACAGCATTCTGCCTAAATAGTTGGTGGAAATACAAGATAAATTTAGAGAATTCATCATCAGCGACAGAGAAACAATCTTAGGAAAAGGACTCAATTTTGCCTAATACTGAAGAAAATACTTGTGCTGGATATAGTTAACTCTATACACTTGACTAGAGGGAACCAGCAAAGCAAATGTGTTGTGGTAATGGTCACAATACCTAAAAACGCACACCTGACAAGCCTTTGAAACCAATCACAAGCTCACTAATGAATTATTGACAAAGTATTCATTAATATTATTCAGCCACTAACTAGGTAATACAAACTTTTTTGTAAAAAATTCTAGTTATTTTTTAAACATCATTATGAATATAAGAATAGGAATAAAAGACCGTTTTGTCAGTTTTGACGTTTGAAATTTTACATCAATGAACATTTAAATTATGCATTAGATATTAATAAAGCCTCAGATAAAGTCAACAACCAAACACTGTCACTGAATAAGGGAGTAGATTTATTTGATTTTAGCAAAATATATCTAACAGGTGTGTCCTTAAAGAAACTGTCGAACATTTTTTGAAAACTCAATTGTCAATTGATTTAAAGGGTACTTAACAGGTTGTACCCAGGCCACGAAATGTGGCAATATTTTAATTATCCAATATTCAATGTATAAATATGTTGGTTCAGTCTTCACATAGATGACATTGTAACAATTCTGAGGAAGTGTAAGGTACAGTTTTTTGTGGATGACACTGTAATATAACATGTAATAGGTAGTGATATAAGAGAAATAATAACAACCCTATTCAGATAATTGAAACAGTGAAAAGTTTTAACACTTAGGATTTTTTTTTTCATCTATAATGCATAGACGAAAAATCTTACTTTTCTGGAACATTTTAAATTTGTAGCAAGTAAAATTCGGACATGTGTCAAATTTAAGTGGTTGGACTAGGTTTATTATTTACATAACTATCAGAGCACATTTGTATTATTGCTCAACTTTGCGGTTTTCGAAGAATAACACTGATATTGATACTCTCACATGCTAGGCGCACTTGGGATTTTACCACATTTTTTTCGGCGAAAACTGAATTTCAAAAATACCCCCTTTTCAAAATTGATATCTGGCAAGCCACTGTGCTTGGGACCAGAAAAATTTAGAAGTTGTTAGGTTAGCGAATTCATTGATAAATCTATAATTACAGGGATGTAGTTGGAGTTATTTCCAAAGGGAGAATGATCAGAGCCAAGCCAACAAAAAATGTTGACTCCTGCCAAACATTGGATCTAATAAAAGGTTGTGGTTGCAATTTCATTCTATGTTGAAATTTTTTATTCAGGGATTAGGTAAAGGCCACTAAAGTCTATTCAAATTTCATTTACGTCTGATGTAAACAAAAGCACATGTATGCCTGAATTGCACAGGGTCGTACTTTACTAAATAATTAAAAACGTGTAACTAAAAATGCTAAAAAGTAATAAATTGTCAATAACTTCACCGTAAGAAGTAGTATAAGCTTTTATTTCGAACAAACACTGTAATTACCTGGTCAAAATAACTGGGCGGAGTATCGAATGATTCATGACCGATTCACCATTAGGAACGCAAAACGGCCCGCTCTTGGCTGTTGTCGAGCATGTGCTATTGTTTTCATGCGGCGTAAATGAAATTTGAATAGACTTTACATTGAACTTTGATAAATCAGTGTTTTGAATGTGTCAATGTCATTATACAACAATGCATGCTGATTAGTTGAGCAGTGACTACTTGGAGTTCAAAGCAGTGTCCCTAAAGTTTCTCACATGATATAGTCGTGTTATTAAAAGTACATTCCAATCTTTTTGCAAAAACCTTAAAACTAATGCAGAACTATGAACCATGATTAAATTTGCACAACTAAGATAAAACCAGAGCATTATATAGGTAATACTATCTATTTGAAATTATTAATTATCCCAGTAGGACTAAGTCTAAATTATTAAGCTAAATTTAAATAATATTTAGTAAAAAATGTTAGGGACTTGTATTTGGGCTAGTTTTCTTCTAGCTTTAAATAAATATAGATTCAAGACTAGCACATTATAGGTACCTATGTCAGAGTTTAGATGTTTTGTTGTTTATGTTAAAAAACCACTCTTTCAAAGTAAAGTTAACCAACAGAATTTCGTTTTTTTTTTTTTTTTTTTTAAGTAGAAAGCGCTCTTGTAATAGAACAGTTTAAGAGAAAAAAATATGCGAATCCCCTGCATTTGAGCCAAAAAAAGCCTCCAAAGTTCGAGTTTTGAAGTTAATTGATGTAGAAAGGTGAACTTTCGCTACTACTTACCCAGGTGTAATGTGAAAATAAGGAAATTTTAACAACTGGTTGCCATAATATATTTGATTTGAGCATATTTCATTTAGTAATTTTTTTATCATTCTACTAATATTTCACATCGTGCATCATCCAGGGGCACATCCAAACAAAACTAACCCAAGACACACCCAAAATGAAGAAAAAAAAATTTTTTTGGGCTTAGTTTGTGATTTTTTAAAGAAAAAGTGTATGATCCACTGATTTTTGTGTTCTAATTTGTTCTATTTAAGGTCAAACCAAAGAAAAGTGCAAAATTCTGTGGGGCGTGAACTTTACCAGAACCAAAGATGTGTTTGTAATTTTAATTACTGAATATGCAATGGGCTCGTGAGTACACTAACATATAATATTACTGAACTTAATAATGTAGAATAACACTCACCTCACTTTGTTTAAATGTTAACAATTTCTCATAAAGCAATAAAAATTTATTAAACACTGCTTTATAAACTTCCATATATTCACCTTCCAAATATCTGAACTGAAATGGTAGAATTGGATTCAACAAGAAACTGCGCAATGCAACAGCTGCTGAAGAGTCAAACAGTATAGTACACCAAAACTGATGATAATTACAATTTAGCAGATAATCAAGTCCTTCAAGATATAAAGTATTTTTGAGTAAGAAAGTAGTATTTTCTTCTTCCCTTTGAAGGACCGAATATGGTTCGAACTTGGGCAAAAGAACTTTTGGTAACCATCTTTTGTGAAGAGCAGGAATCACTTCTGTCTTATTCTCAAAGTATGCTCTTTCTATATCCTTAGGAGAATTACTAAGAAAGTCCTAAAAATGATACAAATATAAGCAGCTATCAATGTAAATATATAATAAGGAACTTACAAAGTCTTCTGGAAGATCTTTTCTTAATTGCCGCCACGAATATTCAAGATGTATTTCAGTTATAGGTTTCTTGTGGGGATTCTAAAAGATAACAGTTTAATAATATAGATTTTGAAAATTAAATAAATATGTTTAACTTTTGATGGGGATAACTAAAGAGAACAATTTTATACCTTGAACACCTCTATGTACTGATAATTTTGGTTATCAGGTTCGTCACTGATTTTTAGCTTTGAGAATGAATTCTCAATGCTCATAGTGGAAATTTGAGGACCTATCTATTAAAAGTAAATTAATTTTTTGTATATATTCCGGAAAATACATTCAAGACGTCACATACTACAAGATATGGGCCAACGAGATTAGATTAGTAAAAAAGTTAAATTTTCAAAAACTAAAAATAACTTTTTTCTACTCCCCTACTTCACAGTGCAGGGATTTTGCCAGAGCTTATCACAGCTTTTTTTAAGTGTTTTATATATGCACACAGCTGTGATTTTGCTTTCTCGAACCGAAATCAAACTTGTCTCTGACATCAAACTAAAATAAACATACGGGGAAAACACCGTAGCCGTTTGGCACTTTTTTTTTTTGGTTCAGTTTTAGGTTAGTCTATCTAGTCTATTTTCAAAGGCGCAAAAATAATACAAAGGCCGGGCGTCGAAGCAATTACTTTGTCTTTTGCAGACGCGAGCAACGCCACCTGAGCCGAACTCTCACATTCCTGCTTTTCTCGAAAAGTTTTATACAAACACATGAAGTGAAAAAAAAAGATCATGCTCCCCACAGCGGCGAAACGCTAGTGTTCTGTAACGCGGAAACATCTTAAATACGCAACTCGCACATGGCGCGTGAAAAGCGACCATCAATTTGACGAATTAAAACCTGCGAGACATAATATTTGCAAAACAAAAGGTATTTAAATACTTTAGGCAGTAGTCAGATATTCCACAAGTATTTAAATACTTGTAGTAGAAGTTCGATACTTCAAAAGTATTTAAATACATTTGAAAGGTATTTAAATACTAAATACTTCAAAATGTATTTACCGGTGCAAATACAAAGATCAGTTTAAGTAAAGTATTTAAATACTTAGAAGTATTTAAATACTAGTAAGTATTTTAAATTCAAATACTGCCCAGCTCTGGCGGATGGTGATGCAAAGCCATAATAATACATATTATTCTTGTTTCGCCATTCCGCATGCACGGTATCGCATCGAAAATTACGCTCCATTGCTAGACGCTTGTGCAACTAATCAGTCTGACTGATATGTGTACACCCAAGTCGTATACGTATATGACCCAAGACGCAAGTACACCTATATTCTTTTAATTGTGGTTATAGTTAGGTTATCCGTTATCAAATTAAAATAGAGTTTTCAGCTGCCCAAAGATCTAGTTTGCGATTGATTGATTACAGATGGGGGGACGGGATGTGTAAACCGATTTTGACATTATAAGGCGTCGCATTGAGGAGCAAGCTAATCCAGGACGGCCGTGAAGGATTTTTATACAATTTTGCCATTTAAAATCAGTTTTAAACGGATTGTAGACGATAAAAAAGCATATTTTAAATTAAACGAACCGTCAAAAGTATTATTCAGATGCCTAGATTTTTAAAATAATATTCAGGAGTGGCCCTCTTCTATAATTTGCAAAGTTTGTTTTTTTTAATGGATGCTTGGATTTAAAATGAATTTTCGCTTCAAAATCCACGACAAATTCGTCCGAAGCCACGGCTATCGTCCTAAAAAAGTTCGAATTTTCGGATTTTTATACAATTTTGCCATTTAAAATCGTTTTTAACGGATTTTAGACGATAAAAAGCACATTATTATTTTAAATTAAACGAACTGTCAAAAGTATTATTCAGATGCCCAGACGTTTAAAACAACATTGAGTCATAGCCAGCTAAAATTTGGTTATTGACTTTCCCAAATCAAAGGATGTCGGCCCAAGATGAGTAGCTGGTAAAAGAATAAGCTTTGTAGATTTTCGTGTCGAATTTGTGTGGTGAACTAATACACTCCGAAGCTGCCAGTATGTATTATTAAAGAATCGTAACTAATATTGTAAAAGCGTGTGTGTTTGTTTGATTTTACGCTTTGACGCATAAATTGTTCCGATCCTCATGAAATTTTGTACAGATATTTTCAAGAGCATAGTAAAGAACATAGGACACTTTTAGCACTTACCCGTGGCTTCGCTCGCCTTGATTTTTACGGATAGTTTTAATCATATTTTTTAATTTCTTGAGGTTATATTTGTTAAAAGCTTTTTTTTGATTTTGAGCATGTTAGGTTTTGTTCGTTGCGTTCCTGTAGCGAGCGAAGCGAGCGGAGGGCTATGCGTGAAGTGTAATATTAGACATTCTATACGTTACAAATATAACGCACTTCAGGCGGTATGGGGGGTGACGGGAATGTGTTTTGCAGGCTATCTGTAACCGTTAGTGTAAAATTATATATATGGTAAAACCTGTTTTTTCTAACGCCATGCAACCAATTCCAAATAAGTGGTTGCTTATATTCAGGTGTCACGAGGCCTAAGGTGGCCTTAGATATTCATGCCGATGATCTCGATATATGATATCATCATATCATATATTAATTTGTTCATTACACAGGTTTCTTAACTACATAATTAACAGTAAGAATGATATTGAACTTGACACTGCTGTTAAGACGGGCAATGTGTCTGCATTGCCTTAGTGGCCAGCAGGTAGCGTCACCCATAGGGGGTCGCTGTTAAACCTATTTAATCTATTAGGTATGTGGTATTGTTCGTTTGGTGCTACACGTTACCTGGGTTGCCCCTTCAAAGTTATAATACTAAGAGATTGGCATAAAGCCTGCTATTTGGGTGTACATGTTGCAGAAGTTGTTGATAGATGTAGTTATGTAGGGAAAACTACAGAAAAACCCTACTTCAACTGTTCTTATAGAACAGGGCGTCATAAAGCTACAATTTTATATTTACAATATATACAACATGTATTCTGACAAAACAATTAAAAATATATACAATGAATGTAGGGGACTTAACCATGTTAAGTCTATTCAAGTAATGTAATGGTGTCAGGTCGCGCTGAGCGAGTACCGTGGTACCGGCTGCGAATACATGGACGCTTCGGTGGCTTGGAATCATATGCGTTATGACGGTTTCTAGAGCATATTTATATGCCGACCAGCTCCCTTAACATGCCCCGCCCACGTGTCCGAACGCCGTGGATTGGCCTGGCGAGAACAGATCTCGCGCGTAGTTTGATGGAGGTGCTGCATTTCTGTGCTTCTGATATCTTTGAAAAGTTTACACATAGAAATACACTTTTGTAGCTTGTTTTTGAAAGTTACCTTTCAGATTGAGACTCCCGAGGGAACTCATCTTAAGGTGGCATAAGTTGCCGATAGAAAAGAGTGGTTTCTCTGTAAATTGTACCATGTTTGATGGGAATTTCCGGGTTGTAGCGCTGATTAGCGATGTTTACAGTAAGCGGGGAGCCCGCTATCTGCCGCTCGAAGAACCTGCATGCGAGGGCATCCATGTACTCCTCGATGTACTCCATCTTTGCCCACGCATGCAGATCTTCTATCCTGACCCGATCCCTAAGCGTTAATGAAAATGCAGCCCTCAAATAGTTGTTTTGTATGACTTGAAGTTTTCTTTTATGTGTCTTGGCAACAGAGCACCAGACTGGGGCGCCGTAAAGCAGGGCTGGCCGAATAATAGCTCTATAAAGTATTAACTTATTGCAAGGACTTAGAAACGACCTAGCAGTCACTAGGGTGTTCAACCCTTTTTTTATAATAGCGTTTTTTGCAATTACCGCTTCTATATGCTGTGAAAAGTTTAACTTATTGTCCAGGGTGATGCCTAGGTATTTGACCTTAGGTTTAGGCAGTATTGGGGTGTTATCTAGCATTAAAGAGGTGACATTTATGTCTTTACGTTTCCTGGTAATTATAATAAGTTCTGTCTTAGAGCGGTTTAAAGAGATTTTCCACTTATCGTAGTAAGGGATGAGAGTATGCATATGTTCCTGGAGGTTATCCTTCGCCACCTCCGCTTGAGGATTGAAGGAGTAGATCGCTGTATCATCAGCGAATAGGGCTTTATGGGTGCTAGGACATGACGGGATATCTGCTATATAAAGATTGAATAATAGCGGCGATAATACAGTGCCCTGGGGCACCCCCGCCAGCAGGTTCCTGCTAGCAGAGAGCTTAGTGCCAATTTTCGTAGAGAAGACTCGCCCGGCAAGGTATGACGCGATAAGTGCTGTCAAATGCAAAGGCATGTTGTAGATTGCCAACAACTTGTACAGCAACCCATTGTGCCACACCCTGTCAAACGCATTCTCAATGTCCAGTAGCAAAAGGGCAGTAGACTGTTTATTATTGAAGCCTTTATTAACATCGGACGCTATTTTCGCGGCCAGCATGACGGTACCATGCTGACCGCGAAAGCCGAATTGTTCTTGAGGGAGGATTTGCAGCCCTTCGACTTCCCTAGTAACCCTCGGGAAGATTAGCCTTTCAGCCACCTTCGCGAGGGTGTTCAGTAGCCATATAGGTCTGTATGATGCAGGCTGTGTCAAGTCTTTCCCTGGTTTCGGGAAGTGTATTATGCACGCTATTTTCCAGGACGCAGGGAAGTGTTGCAGCCGGATAACCGCGATAATTATGTGCATGTACTGGACTATAGTTTTCTGGGGCAAGTTTTTCAGGACTGAGTTCGGAATATCATCCGGGCCGGGAGCTTTATTTCTCGGGAGACGGCTGAGAGCTTTGCGGATTTCCGCCGGAGTGATTCTCAGCCTATCAAGCACTGTCAGGGGAATAGGGTATTGTTTAAATGCAGTCGCGGTTCGCGTTATGAGCTCCTGCTCTGGCAGAGTGTCGGGCGCCGCGCTATAGACGCTGCCCAGGTAGTCCGCGAAGGCCTCCGCTTTTTCAGCGTCGTCGCCGCATTCACGGCCTTGGTGCTTTATTACAGGCATTTGCGTCATACCTCCGCGGACTCGTCTGGCCAGTTTCCATAAGGAACCGTCATCCCTGCTTATCGTGTTAATATATGCAAGCCACATTTGATTCCTGTGTTCGCGAATTTTCACCCTTATTTCCTCTGACAGTGCATTGATGCGAGCGGATCCCATTTGTGTCCGATTTCTCTGCCATCGCCGTGTTTGACGTAAGAGTTTCCACCTCGTTTTCTAGCTCCTGAACAGTTGTCAGCTGTTCGGGAATCACAGTCGACTCATTCAGCTGCGCCCGGATCACCTTCCAGTCAATATTCTTATACGTCATTAGACAAGGGGACCCTGCAGTATAAGCAAATCTGGACTGGAAGATGATCCGAGTTTAGGGCGTTAAGCTCTTGCAGCTGAGAAGTCCTGATCGTTCCCCGAGTGATGGCAATGTCCAGGAACGAGGCACCACGAAGATAAGTGGGATTAGGTGTTCTATGATAGGACATTTCCAGGTTATTATCGATTATTCCCTTAAACAATCTTCCCCTGCTGTTGATAACGCCGCCCCATTCGGCGTGCGAG
The DNA here is from genome assembly GCA_016904865.1 of Pissodes strobi. Taxonomy (NCBI): domain Eukaryota; kingdom Metazoa; phylum Arthropoda; class Insecta; order Coleoptera; family Curculionidae; genus Pissodes; species Pissodes strobi. The sequence continues at coordinate 16,305 of JAEQML010058750.1, read as the reverse complement.
GCATTGAAGTCACCTATTAGCCGGGATACTCGATTTAGCGGGAGAAGAGCTAAGAGATCGGCTTCTAAAAGGCGGAGACGCGGGGGCGCGTAACCGCCACACACACGCAGGCCGCTCTCCAGTTCGATACTGATGTGTTCTATCGCGGAGCGAATGGTAAATATTCGCCGATAGCGAAGTGACCTGCGTATGAGGCAAGCCACGCCTCCTCCTCGTCGATCGGGCCTATCAAATCTCTCGATTCTGTAGACGCCTACTCTTATAGTAAAATCCGGCGACAGATTCGTTTCTACGAGAAAAACAACCTGAAAATTGGATGCATGCAAAAAATTACGAAACTCGCCCAGCTTGTTTCTAATACCATTGCAATTCCAGCATGCAATTTGTAGCATTTATGTTGAATTTGGCATAATCAACTGAAAAAAAGCGAAGAGAGGCTTGTATAATTTCCGCCTTATCGCCCCTGCATGCTTCTAGCATATTATAATAGCAATCTAGCGCTAAATAAAGCTGGTCAAGGTTGACTAGATTATTGATTTTGGTGACAACATTATTCAAATTAGACATTATGTCTGCTATATTTAAGTTTGGGTTATTTGAATTATTTACATTAGCACGAACAGTACCACTAACCTTTTGCTGATGTACATTATTATCTGCATTATTAGGTGGTTGTTGTTGTTGTTTTCGGCTGCCTCGAATTGGGGGGAAGGCTTGTTGGTACTCTTCGGATGGTCGTTGGCCATTGTTTAGGCCTTGGCCCGCTTGGCCGTCTGCTACACGTGGGTTGGAGCCTCTCCAGGCTGATTTGGCCGGGGGTGGAGCCGGGCGGTACGTTTGTTTTGGCTTGTTATTTGTAGTGTTAGTTTGAATAAGATTGATTTTGTAGACAAATACCGGGCATGATTCGTCAATGGACCGGTGAGGGCCGTTGCAATTAACGCACTTTTGAAAGTCCGCGTTGCACTCTATAATTTCGTGCGAGCCCGCGCATTTACTACACGCCACCCTCCGGTTGCAGTATGTTCTCGCATGCCCAAATTGCTGGCATCGTTTGCATTGGAGAAGTGGCTTGTTCGATCGTCGAATCTCCCAATTTACACGTACACTCATGATCGTTCTTACTTCTTGATTAAGGCGTTTGGTGTTAAAATTAGTGCCGAGTACCACTAAGTACATCGGGATTCGTGTTTTACGCATCTCGAATACATTCTTAGGGGTTATATTGTACTCGTCGCTGAGGGCTTCGATGATGTCTTGGGGTGAAATATCTCCGTCAAGGCCCCGCAGGACGAAGGCCCTTGTCTTCTCCTGCGACTCTGCGTATGAGTGGTATTCTGTTTTTTCCGAATCAAGTGTACGCTGAAGTGTGTGCAGGTCGTTTACGGTGTTACAATATACTATGACGGAGTTTTTAGTATATTTCAACTGATATTGCTTGATGTGCATGGCCTTCAGATCATCCCTAAGCTGGCGATAATCTGCCGGTCTGCCCTTTATGACCACAGGTGGTGGTGGTACTATTTTGGGCTTTGTTGGCCCTTTATTTGAGTTTGGGGCGATTTTACGCCTAGCACCAGTCGAGGCGGACGTAGAGGCCACACTTATGGTATCCTCATCTTCGGTGTTTATGTCCTGGAGGGGTGTAAATTGGTTGCTGGTGGCTAGGGGTGGTTGGCTCATGTCGAGAGTAACCGTTCTGAAATCCTTTTTAAAAGGCAACTGTTTAAAAGGCGTCCTGAAGGGCTCTTTGTCGCTTTCGGGTAACAGGGTCGCAGTAATTGGAGGCGGTGGTGGTCTTATAATCTGAGAATCGCTCGAGGCCGCTGTTGTTAACGGCTTTTGCTTGCAAAAATTAGTCGTTTTTTGCATTATCGGTTTGTCACCTTGAGTGACCTTCAGCTTTTTTGCCGCTTCAGCACCGACTAGATTTGTAGGGCTAGCCTTTTTCTTGCCTGTATCTATTTTAGCGGATACTCTATGTTTGATACCCAGTGGGTGGGTATCCCGCATATGTGGTCTAATTTTAGTTATCAACTTATAAAGGTCAGTTTGAGAAAGTTCGCTTACTTTTTTAAGTTTCTCGTAATCCATCCTACATTACGCTCATTTTTTTATAGCGTCTAGAGATAGCTCGGATATTTTCTCTGGCAAGCATCTTTGGACATGGTTTGTTTACTATTTAAGGGATTTGTTTGAATGTCTTCACTATTAAGTCAGTTCTTTCCAACAAGTCTGTTGGCCTAGCGGTTAGAACAAAGATTCAATATGGGTTAGATTAGATACTGTGCTTGTGATACGATGTTCGGGGTTCGATTCCCGTCAGCGATATTTCAGATACTAGTGCACTTGTGAACGCATGCGGTTTAAAGACATGCAATTGGCAGGTAAAGGGCCCTCCGCTCGCTCCGAGGCTCAAGAAAAGGAAACTAACCAATGGCTTGTGTTAGAAGCCATATCCAAGAGAAACCCAAAAATTAAGAAAAACTACTTACAAAAAAACCAAAACCGACGGGATTTGAACCCTGGTCGCCGAAGTGAAGGCTAAAGGTCATCACAGACACTTCGCATAACACCATAGCATAAGGTTGTTCGACCAATCAAAGCCGATCTATCGAACGCCATATAACTTTTGCATAAGAATTATCCATAAAAATGAATAATTACGGAGGTTGTGCTATGCGCGGCCAATTAAACACTCTTGTTTTAGTCATATGTCCGTTCGATATATCGGCCGTGATTGGTCGAAATCCTTATGCTCTTATGCTACGGTGTTATGCGAAGTGTCTGTGAAGGCCTTAACCATGCAAACCCCTAGAGCATCTGCTGACTTTCACCGTTGTTTGAATAAAGGATTATTCAAACAACGCTTTTACACTACTAGTTGCATCACGAAGACATGGCGTCACCTCACGAGCTAGCCAATCACGCGCGTCTCATTCACAACTGCACTAGAAACTGAAATTTCACTTTCCGTCAGTGGCAACTGTTTTATATTTTTTAAAGGTTATGTTTGTCGAGTTTTTTCTTCATTTTGGGTATGCCTTGGGTTAGTTTGGATCATGTTTGTATCATGAGTTTGGATTAGTTTTGTCTGGTTGTGCCCCCAGAGCGGGCGAAGCAAGCGGAGAGTCATGCGTAAAGTTAAATATTATAATACAGAAGTATAACTGTAGGACTACATGATTTAAAAAACCTATTTTATTAAGACATTTAGGGCAACTAATGCAAAAATTGTAAATTTACTTCCTGAATTTGTTTTCCCAATTTTCACATTGCGCACGAAGTCACAAGGACAGCTGTCAAGATTCTCGCCAGCCAATGTATTCGGGCTGTCTAGACGATAGTCTATTTTTTACGTCGGGACAGATTTGGCATTTACGATAATTGAAGCGGTATCTACCGGTATGTATCTGAGCGTTCGCTAATTTGTGTTCCATTAACCAACGGTGTTCTGATTCAATTGAATCTACCGATACATGTACCGCGATCCAACTTTATGGATCTGCTATTTGTGTCGGTACATGTCGGTTTGTTTACAAATTATATTGACATAACCTACAAATTTAGCCTGCGAGCCGGTTGTTACTTATTTATAAGGCTGATTTATAGTTGCAGTAACGTATCACTTAAGAAGTAACAGTAAGCCGTAAGGAAAATGAACATTCAGTCAGTAATGTAACCATTTAGAGTTCCGTAAGACTTATCAGTAAGCAGTAAGCCGTATGCAGTAAGAAGTAAGAAATGGTTTATTTTCATTTCTTACTAGGGTTGCCGATCTAGAATCGATCTTTTGGAAGATCGATTTTTTTAAGTTAAAAAATCGATTTTTTGAATCGATTCACTTTGGGTCGATTTAATCGAAGATCGATCTTTTTCAAAGCGATTTTAGCATCGATACTTACAATTTTATGATTATGCCTGATACTGATATTTTCGGGATTCGGCCTCGTCAAAATTAATAAATTATTGAATGCAAATAATATGCGATACAGGCAAGGTAATCGGCAACATCGTAATCGCAAATTCGTAACCATATTATTCCGGTAATCCCCCGCCGCGCGTTCAGGAGAATTCTAAAATGCTAAGCTAACTGTAATACTGTCACATTTAATACGTTATACCGTACCCGTACGGTATAAATTGTGATACTGTATCGGTTATCGTGCCGCGTGCGTATGACGTATTTAATAACCTAGCCATTACAACATTTTTTCTTTTATCATTGCGATTCAATTGAGGGTGTTTCAGTGTGCCTATTTTGACATATTTTTTGAATTTTTCTTCGTCGTTAAATTGATAAAGACTGTTATTTCTCTATTTATGATTGCTGTTTGCACCGATTGATGTATGTAAGACAATTGAAACAATAGTCCAGTTATTGCTCGTTTTGTAAGCTATAGTGCAGAAGTATTTTACTTAGTATAGGTAAGTTTGTTTTAAGTACTTTTAATTATATTTTTAATAGAATTGTACCTATGTATACGTTGTCCCTAATCATTAATATTATTGCATCGCAAATTCTTAAGTATTGTTATTAACTAACTAACAAACTAAAGATCGATTTTCTTAAAGATCGATTTTACTATATCCGATTTAATCGCGAATCGATTCTGTTGCTTTCGATTTGAATCGATCCCAGGAATCGATACTTTTCTGAAAGATCGGCAACCCTATTTCTTACGTTACGGCATAACGAATCGGACCAGATCGTCGGCCTTCGTACGTGATCGGAATTTCTATTAATTGTAATTGGTCGGGTTTTGTATAATATTTTATTTTTCGGGATAGTTTTTTAGTAGCAAAAAAAAACACATAATACTGCTGCCCCAGTTAAAATAACATCATCCATCTTAAAAGTAAAATATTTTTAAGTTATAATTATATCCCTTAAAAGAAATAAACAAAAACATAACCTAAAATCGGTAACACGTTAATTTTCTTACGTCAACTATAAATGGGTGCTTCGCTACTGTTTAAGTTTACGGCTACGGTTACTTCTTAAGTCATACGTTACTGCAACTATAAATCAGATACTTTCGAAATTCTGAAAATAATTTTACTATTACATTAATTTTTAGAGAGAAACAATTAAAATACCTTCAGCAACATTTTCAATATATTTTTCAATAAACACACGTTAACTTTTTCTTCTTTTATGTTTTCTGCATTGAAACTGAAACTATTTTATTATGCCTTCAGTTTCCGAATTACTACTATCTAATATTTGAAAAGTAACCAAAATTGCGATAGCTTGACGTTTATTATTCTTCATTATAATAATTTTTTTCTTCAAACGTCAGTAAATCCGCCATTACTCGACTGTGTAGGCGGCCGTGAAGTTTCGTTTTTCCTCCGCCGGAGCTTTACTTTTCACTTTTCCGCCGGCGGAGGTAAAAGTGTTGTCATAGCAACATAGATACAATACAAACAGACAACAAAATAAGCGTCAACAACTCAAGATTTATTAAACTACAATTTGTATTTATCACTCAATTTGTGACTGCATTTCTAAAAATCACTAATTTAGGAACAAATTGGTTATTATTTAATCGAACTTACTCAATAACTGCTTATCAATACGGAATTAAAACGCAATCGGAGACGCATCTTAAAAAAATAATTATTGTTGACAGTGTCCACTGACAGCTTTATGTTACAATGGCTATGTTCAACGGGTCTTAGCGATTGTAAGCGCTTGCAAGCGCTAACCGCTAAATCGGTATTGAACTACTCCTCAGCAGAAAAGCGAACGTTAGCGTAGTTAGCGCTAAATGAAAGCGCTTTTTTAGTCAGCGGGCTACGCTAGCACCAAAATGGCGAATAATTTCAAATAATAAACTAACCTTTCATTTTAAATTTGAATTATTAAATTGTTTGTTTATGCAGATTTATGTTAAAGGTATGTAAAAAATGGATAATAATGACACACTTATAGCATCTAACTGGACTGTGATCACCTATGCAAGTGGGGACCATGATACAAAGATTCTTTGTATCATGAGTGGGGACCACGGTCAATTAAGGAATTAAGTGACCGTGAGTGGGGACGTTGTTTGTAATGGCAACAACATAATTCTCGAACATAAACATAAAAGTAAGCGATTTTTGCAGAAATTACTATTAGGAATTCGAAAAGCGGTAAAATTTAACTAGATTAGAAAAATGTCTTGTTGCCGAGCTGACAAACGTATAGTTATAGAAACTATTTTTTAAAAACCGAAAAATAAACAAATAGGCAGTGTTGCCAGATCAGTTTTACAGTTAGGTAGTAGATTGATGTAAAAAAAATAGTAGATTGATTAAAAAAATAGTAGATTACAAATTCACTGTCTAGCTTTAAAAAAAACATACCTGTTCATGGTAAAACTGAAGTAAATCACAACTATTACAACTAACCACTAACAGTAAACTAATAACACCTGTTATTCTGTCGGGTTTGAGTAAACACGCCGACACAGACACACAAGTGACAAGTCGTAAGTAAAATGCTAATGACATTTAAACGATTCAAAGAACGAGCCGGTGAATCCCTTATATGTTTATATAGAACAAGTGGTGGTGGTGCCATCTTTTAAAACTGCTTAAAAATAGCAATGTAATTCCACTTCACAAAAATAATTAAGATGTTATGTTAGAATTTTAAGATTTCTGTTTAATTTTTTAATTTTTTCTTGTAGTTTTAGGATATTTATTCAAGTATTCTGTTTTTCTCTAAATAATAGTAGAATTTACCTTTAAGAAAGTAGAATAGTAGCCAAAGGTCAAAAATAGTAGATCTACTATAAAAATAGTAGATCTGGTAACACTGCAAATAGGTTATGTTATGAAGAACGTCTTTTGATTTTGACAGTAGACTTTTCCGCAAAGGAGAGTGTCGTGTCGATCAACGGGACTGTTAGCGCTTAGAAGCGATAGCGTAATATGCTAAGTGCCGATGAACATAGCCATTATATTCACGGACACCGGTCTAAGCAAGGCCACCTACGACCGTGGTCTAAGCCGCCTTGCGAACCCATTTATCTTTAATAATAATTAGATATTATTACTATTAAAAAGAGATGTTTTTGCATTAATTTGTCGGTATTTGAAGAAAAAACAGCATATTTTATTTGGAGGAAAAGTTACTTTTCCTCCATATAAAATAATATACTATTTTTTAATGTTATTCGCGACATCGCGACCAGTGATCGTAGATCGCATGAAGTTAGCTTCGTGAGATTGGCCACGAAAAAATCGTGAGATCTCACTAGTCGCTAGGTCGCGCCGGTCTGGAATCGTTCCCGACACGATTGTGTTATGCATTCGAGGAAACACATGCAAGCTGCTGTATATTTCGTAATAAGTGCATACAAAGTACGGGCACATGTTACAATAAGTAATATTTCACTTTTCATACGGCCCTCCGCTCGCTACCGCTCGCTACGGGGGCTCAAGAAAAGGAAACTAACCAGGGGCTAACCCAAACGTAGCCCAAGACATACCCAAAATCAAGAAAAAACTATTTGCTAACCAAAACTAACCCAAGACATACCCAAAAAACTGTTTAGAAACTTAACCGTAAAAAAAAATAAAAAAATTGCAACGGGGTTCGAACCCGTGCCGCCGATAGACACAACATTCAGAACCAACGATTTAAACCTCTAGACCACCAACGCTTATGCCGCAAATTGATTGCATCAATCGCGACCCGCATCGTTTCGTTCGACAATTATCATTTACTGGAACGTATCGACGTTAATCAGCTGATTACCACTGTATACCTACCGGTAGATACCGCTACAATTATCGTAAATGCCCATTAATTTTTTGAATGTTGGCAACACTTCCGTTCTCGGTTGAATCTCCGAACATTATAGGCTAGAAGGTTCACTCTAAGTCTCGCCCCCAGAATTTCCCTCCTTGCCCCGTCACGGAACCTTGTGAAATGTTGGTAAACCGCTCAGGCCTCGTGCCACGTTTCACCCCATCTCGTCTAAAGTCTGGCGTCCCGCTTTTGTATGCGCTACATCAAAAGTGCCGACTGAGAGTGGACCTTCTAGTCTCTTGTTAATGTTCGGTGGTTGAATCAACACGTGTCGGGTAACCGCTTTTCGGCGTCATTTTGGGTGACCCGTGGCAATCGTTCAGGGAGCCTTTTGGCTCACCGAGGAAGAATCGGACGTCATAGGCGGGGTGGTCTGTACCGGTCATCGATATTTAGCCAGAAGTACCCATTCACGCCCGTACCCAGACCGGGGCAGTCGGATGCTGCCATGGGACCATTTCTACCTGTGCCGTTCTTGGATTATAGTTTTGTGCAAGAGTCGGGAGCACCAGGAGGACAGGCCCGTCATACTGAATACAAGGCCGCTCAAACTGGAATAACGTAAAACACAGGCAGAAGGGTAGCTCTGAGTCTGTCTAAGCGTCGGAATAGGGGTGTGCAAGCAGCCCGGAAGGAGCAGAGCCTAATGTGAGATATAAGATAGAATGTTGGCAACACCGAACCTCGTTTTCGTTTGAAGTTTCCTAGCAAAAGCAGCCGAACCTTAGACAAGTTCGTCTTTGAGCCGAACCGTTCCAACCTTAGACAAGGAAATCCCTAATCTAAGGTTCCAACTTTCCATCCCTTCCTCCCACCTTTCGCATCGCCCTCCGCTCGCTACGGGGGCTCAAGAATAGGAAACTAACATTTGCAACAAGTTCTAACCAAAACTAACCCAAGGCTAACCCGAAATTATGAAATAAAGGCAAATTAATAAAAAATAATAAACAAAGCATCTGTGGCGACCGACGGGAATCGAACACGCAGCGCAAGAATGACACCCGTGGCGTTGTAGAAATTTTGCTAGAACGTAGAGACATGCCACAGAATAGATTAGTTTAATAAGAATAAGTACTCTTTGGACATGCCTGATAGCCTGATAAATGCCAATGACAAAAATAATTGATAGGCGCATGTGTACAATGTTAAAGCGAAAGTGGAACCGTGGCGCTAGCCACTATATCTAAACTGTTAACTGTGACGTTTGTAAAATTTTAGTCAACACAACACAACAACAAATATAAAATTTTGAATTAAATTATGGGAAATGTGGATACAAAATTAAATTTTCGCAGAGCTGTGGTACAATTAACTTCAAAAGCAGAGGTACTTTTGTTGTCAGTAGAACTTCTATGTAATCACTGAATTAATACGTAAAAATTGCAAAACATAGGCACAAGAACTTCTAGTTTAAGGATATGTCTCAAATATAGATTATTTTTGGATATGTGGCAAAAGTAGCAGCTTGTCAGCACATCAGCGTATTTTGTTTTTTTTTTACCTTAAAAACTTTTGTGTTAAACGTTTTTAGCTCATTGATGCAAGTGATGACATTTTCTGGGAACAATTTTGGTCTGAAAATGTGTCAAATATTCAAGACATTTTTACCCTGGTTCCAGCTGCAGAGATTAGGCAGTTACGAGAAGATGCTCCTGCGAATTTGGCAACTTTATGTTATAAGGCAGTAGAGAAACTGGTAAAGGCTGTTGATAATAGTTGTAGAACACATCGGGAGCAACAGATAGGTAGGTACTAAAATAATGTATGTTGTATGGGCTTAAATAAAACTTTTTTATTGAACATTAACTTTTATTAATTCTCTTTTTAGTGTTAAATTGTACAAGATTATTAACAAGGATTTTACCATATATTTTTGAGGATTCAGAATGGAAAGGGTTCTTTTGGTCTTCATTACCAAGTAAAAATGAAGAAGAAGAACAAGAGACAGTGCCCTTGGCACAGTCGCTTCTAAATGCAATAAGTGTAAGATAAAAAAAACTGATTTATTGCCTGGAACTTACTAAAATCACAATCAAAATTGTATCTTTTTCAGGACCTTCTGTTCTGTCCTGATTTCACAGTGGCAACAGGTCGTAAAAATGGACCAGTAAGTTTAAACTTAAATAGCTATTAATTACTTGTGGTTTTTTTTCACACAATAAGTGCTACAAAATATTTTAATTTAAATTTTTCTGAAGTCAAAAATTATTGACTACTTATCCTACTGATTTTATTAAGTCCACAACGTCTTTTCTAAAATGCAGTGAACATGTCTCATGTTGTACATTATGTGAAGAACATTTAAAGTCACTGTTGCAATATGCTATTTTAAGTGGCAATGTATCATTGAGAAGAATAAACTAAGTAGATAAATGAATCGATTTAATTTTTGGATTTCATATAAGACACTACTAATTTATTGCTAAATAGAGGTTGTTCTGTATTAATATTTTGATTTAAACCATATATATCTACCCCTCCTTAAACATATGCCAACATATCAAAATCCACAATTTACACACTTAATATGGTTAGCGAAACGCATGTCAAGTATGTAACTTATGTTTTAGTATTGTGGATAAAACTATGTTGTAGTGCATTTTGCTGAAGGTTCCAAACCCCAATTTATTTAAGAGATCAGATTAAAGCAAGTATTAAAGTGAAACAATTTAAATGTTATTATTAGTAGAGTAGGTAAATGTTAAATAAACGAGCAGGCAAAAGTATAGCTAGTTGTTCAATGTCAGCTGCAACTAATAGTAAAATTGAATCTTCCAATATAAAAAGTTATTATGACTAATACTGTCAATTTTATCTGGACCGTTTGTGGTTAGTACCATGTTAAAGAACTGTTCTTTATAGGTCAATACTCAGGACAATACTTTTGTAGTAAGTAAAAAGTGATGCCTATAGATAGGTATCTGAAGAAAAAACAAAATGAGAAATAGGTACTCACACAAAAATTAGATATATTGACAAAATATATTACATCCATATTAAAAGAAAATGAACATGGCATTAATTTGCCTAGTTATATGTGGATTAATATTTTTTATGTAATAACAATAATATCGTGAATAAAGAATTTACGTTTCATAGAAATTATTCTAGTCTAAACCTTGCTGTATGTAAATATGTAGGTGGAAAAGTGAAGCAAACAAGTCAAACTGATTAGGACAGGACAACATAAATGCCACTTTTATATATCAATATTTGAAAAAGAGTGTAATTTAGGTGTAGAGTATATGATATGAAAAAGTCTAAAATTTTGCTTAGGAAATGGAATCTTTAGAAAAATTGAGACTATTGCAAAAAACGATTTGACACATACCCTGAATTTTTCAGATACCATTTGCCTATATCTGAAAGAATTTTTAAATTATCCCAAAATTTAAAATAAAACCAACATGTTTTGGCATTATTTGCGAAAATTTCCTCTTTTGTATATATTTTGTTACTCACAATTTTTTTTTTATCACGTATTGTGTGAAGAATATTTTTATAGCTATTGAAACTTGGATTATAATTTGAAAAAATCCATTTTCCTTTATATTATTTTATTTTTCAGGATAAAGCAGAAGATTTATCACTGATAGACAGTTGTGAATATATCTGGGAAGCAGGAGTTGGTTTTGCCCATTCTCCACCCAGAAACCCAACATATGACTCCAACAGGACTGAACTGTTAAAGCTCCTACTGACTTGTTTCAGTGAAACTATGTATCAACCTCCCACAGACATTGCACAGAATCCTAATAAATGGATAATGTAAGTATAATAACATTTTTTTTATCAAGTATTGAAAAGTAGATAACAGCTTGTCAAATAGTTATATCAGTAACTGTTAATATATCTGATATAATATTGACATTAAATTTCTATTATGTTTTATATGTATTTAGAGACAAATGATATATTTAATTGATTATATTTAAATGATATATTTTAAGGGTACACATTCATTGATAATTTCCAATTTTATTGGTATTATGTAAGGGCTGTTTAGCCTGTAGGTAAATGTAATTAATTTATTAATTAATATTTTATGTGATATGATCACATTTTTATTGAGATCTAATTTATAAGAGGTATTTCAATGAAAGGCACAAACTTGAATCTCAAATCTGCTCCAGTTCATTGAAAAAATAAGAAAAATTATTTCTCATATTTTAGATGGAAATATAACTTTTTAGTTTACCTAATTGAAGTTAAGATGTTGTTATCAGTAACTCCTTCCCTCACATCTCTATACATCTCCCTCCTTTAAAATAAAATATAATATAATATGATTCATAATGTGTTAATTATTTTATAGATAGGTATAGATTAACACTAATCTGATCCTGTCTAGATGCATTTGACAAAAACGCATTGGTATACCTATATTTTTTAAGGAAGAATTTCAGGAGAAGAAATAAAATATCTTACATTTATTCTACAGCTGCTAAACAAATTAATATATCTTCTTAGTAATTGAAAATAACACATATAACAGGTTGAGTTATTTTTTTACATGGGAATCACAGTTTTTAGCGCAAATTTAGTAAGTAGATAGCCAGTGCCATTTTTAATTGTTTTCAATAACATAGAAAGACAAACAACAGGGTGTAGCAAAGCATAATGACCAATATAATTCAATACAAGAAGTTTAAATCATATTCAGGTCATAGGTCACGTTAAATTCCTGGAAGTACTTATGGATTCCCACCTTGCATGGGTTAATCATATTGATTCACTTCTTAAAAAATTCCTTGAATTGCTTTGTTCTTTGGAGAATTAGACATTTTGCAAATAGAAATATACTTCTTTCGCATTACTATGCCTACACATATTTGGCTTTGTGTTACAGTCTAGTGGCCTGGGGTAATGCTGTCAAGAATCAGGAAGTGTTATTGGCCCAAAAAAAGATTATTAGAACCGTCTGATTTAAGGGACCTAGACACTATTGTCGAGGAGAGCTTGACAATTTGACTGTGGTTTCCATGTATATCTTACCGACCTATGATAAGAACCATGAGTATTCATTACGGTTTACCAACACTCTACGACTGCCCCAGCACAGACTGTTGTAGTTTTGTTATGTCTATAAAATTATTTAACCACCTGTCTTCTGACTTAATGCCGGTCAATTCTATCTATTTGTTTAAAAAAAGATTAAAATAGATGCCACTGAATTACGGCTTCTATTCGGGTCAAGTTTCGTTTAGCGGAAATCTGTTAGGAGGAAAATAATTTCTTTTTTGGCATTAAAGTACCTCTCTCAACGCAGAGCAATCAACATTTTTCATTCTCATTAAAAAAAAAATAATAAGATTTAAACTTTAGAAGAGGGGAAATCCATTAGAAAAAAAATCTTGGGTTAGAGTAACTCTCTGCCTATCTAAACCTTATTAACTTGGGGTAGTCTGACCTGCCTTTACACAATTAATAACAGAATATGTTTTACTCTTCATAGTGTATCAAAAATAAATCTATTTGAATTTAATGGAATTCTAGAATGAATATAATTTTATTGTTTGAAATATAATAAATATATCTTTACAAATTCGGAAATTATTAATTTGGTTTTCACAGGCATTTAACCTCACCTGAGAATCGTCATGCTTTGCCAATGTTCACTTCCCTTCTAAACACAGTGTCTGCATATGACCCTGTTGGTTTAGGTGTGCCATACAACCACTTACTTTTTAATGACTCCATAGAGCCTTTAGTAGAGGCTGCACTGCAGATTTTAATAGTTACTTTAGATCATGACACCAGTTCTTCGACGCCTGCTGAATCAGAGGATGTGAGTATTCAATTAACTTCTTATCAATTAATAATTAATATTAATGCATATTGTAATATAATTTGGTTTAGATATATATAGAGTTGTTTTAATAATTTTTTCAAGGAAATAGAGCAGTTGATTGATGTTTTTGAACCTTAGGAGCATGTTTCCGAGAAATTACATACCATTTTACACTGAGAGGTATTAAAAGTATTTTTGCATAGCTAATACGGTGTATTGATTCAAGCCTTATGGCTTGCAGATGTCATATTACTTTTTTTGTTAAATCATAAACTCGCATACTCAGTCTTGATTTTTTTTTCTGTCAGAAGTAACCATCTAAAGCTATCTTAAAATTTTACAAATGTTGCTACTATATTTTAAGTTTTGTATAGTAAAAATATGCTTTATCTTTGTGAGCAATCTCTCTTATTCATTTGATTTTCTGCATATCAAGATTTAACAAAAACCCATTTTGTGCTGTGCCAATTAATGGCGAAAATGGAACAAATCAAAGGATGCAAGTATGTTTTATTTTTATTTTATTTAGAGCCCGTTGAGAGTTAATTTTTTTATGATTATTTCGTTTATTCGAAACTACTGTAAATACAAAATTTTGTTAAAAACGGGATCTTGATGACCAACCATAAAATGATTAGTTAGGGTTCATTTATTCTCTTGAAATACGCAAATTTTCTAGGCTCGGATAATAACACACCGTTTATATGGTTGATCTGGAACTCAACTATATTGTAATCGTTTTTGAATAATACTTGTTTTAGAAATTTACTTACGTAAAATTACTTAAATTATATTAAGTTTCGGTTATTCAAATGGATATCTAATTTAAGAATCCCTAAAAAGTAGGGTGCAGCGGGACCTGTTTTCTTGATAAGACAGAAGTTCAAATAGTTATGTTTCATGTGATTTTTTAATTAACTAAATTTACTATCTGCTTGGAATTTAATATTAAGAAAATTAACCATGTTATCATTTAAAATATCATTATCTTCTATAAGAATAAAGAATTAAACAACTTAGTACCCATCATATGTAAGGTTTTTGAGAATTACTAGATGAAAAATTAAATTTTCAGCAACATATTCATAACCTAAATTCAAAATTAGCGTCTGCCTGTTATATCACAAATAAAGTACATATTTTTGCAAATATAATTTATTATTCTTCAATCGATTCTCAACTAAGGTTAGATAGAGTTCTAATCTCAAGAGTCACTGATACTTGTCTTATTTTTGACAAGTATTTTCACGCATTTGTCTTTTCAAATCACACTTTTTCATCAAAGTTTTTGTCTTTAGATATTAAAGCATGTTTTGACCTTTACTTTTGACTAATTGAATTTCTTTAGAAATAGGAATAAGTAATGATTGCAGCAATCGGCATGCTTTACAACTTTTGTAAAATATGAAGCACACTATCTTCACTACCCTTTTCTTTACATATTTCAATAACATATATAATCACAAAAGTCAGCGATTTTTTTTTAACGTCAAATATCCTACTCTCATAGTAGCGCTCTGTTGGCCGTGCGAACCCTTAATTCAAATGCTAATATATTATTTTGACTTAGTAGACGCTCTATGTATGTAAATATGAATTAGCTATAGTATAGATTGTTGAGAGTTATTTACTTTGTTCAGTTTCATTGGCAATATAAAAAATATGAACCATTTTATAATACTTGTTATATTCTTATTTTAGACCGCAATACCTGACAATCTTTTTATAAACTACCTTTCGAGAAT
This sequence comes from Pissodes strobi, assembly GCA_016904865.1. NCBI lineage: Eukaryota > Metazoa > Arthropoda > Insecta > Coleoptera > Curculionidae > Pissodes > Pissodes strobi. The sequence continues at coordinate 962 of JAEQML010058750.1, read as the reverse complement.
ACACAGAGATGAGGACTTTCACTTCATATTATGTGGTGTAACGCGATTATTAAACAATCCGTTAATGCAAACCTATTTACCGAATTCCACTAAGAAGGTACACTTTCATCAGGAATTGTTGATATTTTTCTGGAAAATGTGTGATTATAATAAGGTAAGACACAACAAATTTAAAAAATATCTTACCAAGGAAATACAGTCTTAATTTACGTTAACTTCTGATTAAATAATTGTTATCTTTCGAGTATTATTATTATTATTATTTACTTTCTTGCAATATTGTAATTGTTGTTTGAGTTTAATATATTAACAATTTATGTGATGTATTTTTTGTTACCAGAAATATATATTTTTCAAGACTAACCTTATTACTGTAATATATTTTAAACATCGATTTTAACTAACTAGCAAATTGATTATTTCAGAAATTCCTATATTTTGTGTTAAAAAGCAGTGATGTATTGGACGTTTTGGTACCAATTTTGTATCATCTTAATGACTCTAGAGCTGATCAGTGTAAGTAATATAAATTCTATGCATTTGTATATATTGGATCGTAATATAGAGTAGAATATGGTCAAGTTACAACAAATGTAACACGTCATTACTGATTGATTTACTTAAATGTAAGTAGCACAGAAAGTTGTATATATCTAAAAAGTATGTCAACTTTTTGAAAAAGCTGTGTACATTTAGATAATTTTTGTATAGTAAATGTTAGCTAACAAATAGTTTTCTTGTTGCATGAATATTTAATATAATTTCTGATGTGAAAATGGGTGTTTAATACTTTAATAATATAAAATAAGGTTTAAATAACTTATTTCTAATCAAAAACTGACTCAATTTCAAGCAGCCATGATTATGGATTTTTTTGTATATGTAACACGTTTGTATATTTTGGAAATCTGGAGTACCTATTTCGCTTTTGAGAGAGAGTGCGCCTTCCCCCATCTTTTCAC
>JAEQML010058749.1:0-29693 GCA_016904865.1 Pissodes strobi | reverse complement strand
TTCGAAAATAAGCGAATCAAGAATTAAGATTCCCGTTAAAAAAACACTGACAAGAGTTTATATTATATTTTCTGATATATTATTACATCATCAAGGAGTTTATCCGAAAATCTCAAAACTGTTATTTGGTTTAAATAATATGTCATCTAATTATCGTCCAGTTCGCATGGGCGACTTTTTATTCTTCCAGATTGCATAAAATACTATTTTCCGAATTGCTGATTATTGATTATATTTTCACTCACACCACTTTTTTATTTAAATTAAAAATAGAGTTTTTTTACTAAGTAATAGCAAAATATATACCCATAGTTGTTTTACAAAATAGAGGGATATTTTACAAGACTTTTCATAAACGTGTGGTAGTTTAAAGTTTAACTTTCTATATGATTTTTTTCTTTCAAAAATATTTTACATGACACGTTTTGCTTTTTAGTTTTTGAAAAAATAATTTCGTAAACATTTAACAACAATTTTAATAGTATATCATTAAAAAGTTATATTTAAATATGATTCAAATTAATATAGGCTCCATAATATGCATACCATTATTTTTAATACCATTTAGATAATTATCGTTTTTCTTGATTTTTTTCACCCTGGTTTTGATTAGTTAAAAAATGTTTTGAATTATATTATATATTTTAACGCCACACCTTTAACTTTTGTATTTTTAAATTAAGAAAAGTGTTTTTTTGCTAAACGATAGCAGATTTATATAGTTGTTTTACAAAATAGAGGCATATTTTACACGACTTTTCAAAAACGCGTGGTAAGCCAAAGTTTTAACTTTTTAAATATTTTTTTTCTTAAAAGAGTAAAAGAGTTTTGCTTTTGAGGTTTTTGAAAAAGTAAGTTCAAAAAAGGTTTAAAATATATATTAACAATTAATATGTTATTAAGAAAATGTAATAAAATATCATTAAAATTAATATGGGCTCCTCATGCACACCATTATTTTCAATACCATGTAGATAATTACGATTTTTCTTCAAATTTCTGTTGAAATTTCTAGCATCTTGCTTTTGATTATTAAAAAAATGTATTTTATGCGGAATTATATTAGATATTTTGACCCCACACCTTTAACTTTTCTATTTTTAAATTAAAAATGTGCTTTTTGCAGATTATATATAGTTGTTTTACAAAATAGAGACATATTTTACACGACTTTTCTAAAAGATGTGGTACACCAATGTTTTAACTCTTTAAATGTCTTTTTTCGTTTATAAGAGTAGAAGAGTCTTTCAAAATACTGTACAGTACATGACACGTTTTACTTCTGTAGTTTTTGAAAATATAAGTTCGAAAAAAGTTCTAAAACTTTTAATAACAATTTATTAAATAATATTAAATAAATATATTAAAAATGATATTAAAATTAATATGTGCTTCACTTGAACACCATTATTTTCAATACCATTTAGATAATTACGGTTTTTCTTTGAATTGCTGTTGACATTTTTTTCACCTCACTTTTTAATAACTATAAAATGAATATCTTCTGTTATTTTCTTCTTCTTATTTTGACCCTATACCTTTGACTTTTTTATTTTTAAATTAGGAACAGTGTTTTTTGCAGATTATATATAGTTGTTTTACAAAATAGAGACATATTTTACATGACTTTCCAAAAAGATGTGGTAAACCCAAATATTAACACTTTAAATGTCCTTTTTGCTTAAAAGCGTAAAAGAATTTTTAAAAATACTGTACATGACACGTTTTGCTTTCTTAATTAGAAAAGGAGTTCAAAAAAGTTCCTTTAACAACAATTTTAGTAATATATCATTAAAAAAATATAAGAAAATGTCATTAAAATTAATATGTGCTCCACATGCACATTTTCAATACTCTTTACATAATTACAGTTTTTCTTTGAATTGCTGTTGAATTTTTTTTCACCTTATTTTGAGTAAAGATATAGAGAATATCTTCTCTTATTTTATTCTGAATTATGCTGCTTCTGTAGTTTTTGAAAAAATAATTTAAAAAAGTTCAAACTTTTAACAACAATTTAGTAATAATATATCAATAAAAAAATATATTAAAACGCCCTTAAAATTAATATGTGCTCTACATGCACACCATTATTTTCAATCCCTTTAGATAATTACGATTTTTCTTCGAATTGCTGTTGGAATTTTTTTTCACCTGACTTTTGAGTATTTAAAAAATGAATATCTTTTGTTATTGTATTCTGAATTATGATATATATTTTGACCCCATACCTTTGACTTTTTTATTTTTAAATTAAAAAAAGTTTTTGTTGCAGATTATACTATTTAGATAACTACAGTTTTTCTTGAATTGCTGTTGAAATTTCTTTCACCTTGCTTTTGATTATTTGGCCAGTGTAAAGTTCATTTTATATGCTGCATTTAGCAACAAAAGATGCTATACTTTGCGGTAAGAATTATTGAGTATTGACCTCTTCGGTTAATTAATTCTAAATTTATTGATTCGATTTGTTGTCAGTAAGCTTAAGGTTGCCGCATTTATTAATGTAAATTAATTTTATTCGACATATAGGTTAATGATATATTTGTACTAGCTTTTATAACACTGTTGTGGCCTTAAGTAGCTGTTTGATCATCCCTTTCTCTTATGTAGCCCTCAGGAACTTTGTGACTATATTTATTTTTGTTGATAAGCGAACCACAGGTCGCTTAGGTTTCATCAAATTACTAAAATAGGATACTATGTTATTAGTATAACTTTGCTTAATTTATATTACATTAATTATGTTTGCTGGCCGTTCTATATTTTTAAAAATTCGGTTAATAAAGCCTACTGTAAAGCCTCAGTGGATCCGTCAAATTCATATTCTACTTTTTGTTTACACATTTCATAGCTATTTGGGACCCCTAATTTGCTTAATTCAAGTCGCCGGCTGATCATTTTTGATAACTTTTTGGGACCTCTGATTTATCTCTCCACGCGGCAGGCTGCAATTTTTGTAATATTCGGTTGGTAGTTCCGGGTAGTAGGAATGGGCTATCCTCCCGTAATTGTTGCTTTCGATTTAGATTTTTAGAGGTTTATCATTTCGTTTCGGCTTTTAGTTTTGCTTTAGTGCAGTCATAGTGGACTCAGCTCTCTGTATTGTGTTAATACTATCCTTTGAGGGGATCTGTGAGTAAGTCTCTAACCAGTGCTCGACACTACCAAGTTATTGGGATATTTGTACTACACTAGAGGCTTTCCGAGCTCATCTTACAAGATCGAGACCGTCGATTCTCCAGCCATCCTCCGACTCAAGAGAGGGTTTTATCTCTAATAACTAGAATACTATGTTATACTAATAACATAGTATCCTAGTTTTATCACCAGGCTATCGAGTCCTCTGCCAGTTTTACCATCGGGGCTATGGAGTGCCATAGCAGTACTTGTGTTTTGCTACAGTCTGTCGCATAACTGGAAACACCTAGAACTTCGCTTTATAACGACTCCTTTGTCTGGCGCACTACATCACTGTGGAACTCACTCCCAGGACATCTGTTTCCCTCTATTTACACCCTATGCCCTACAGCTTTTCAAGAACCGTGTCAATCAACATCTTAACATCCACACCACTCGTCGATTGCCATAGGATCTCACTTTAGTGTGTGTGCCACTGCCATAAAAACATAAGATTAATAACAGCTGTAAGCTACAACTAATATACCTTAATATGAGTTAAATGATCCGTCTATTCCAAAAAGTGGCGCCATCTCTTAATGGCCTTTTTCGTTTATTTCATTTAGCATTGTAATTTTTTTTATTTCATAAGAAAGACAACTAAGCGAATGGAAGTATTAATTCCAATTCGTCACACATTTTTAATGCCTAAGTTAAAATTTTTAAATGATTAGCATTTTAAAATGATATGGAGTTCCAAGTTTTATTGACGTGTTTAGAACTCAATAAATAAAGTTTAACTGCGGGCAACATAACAATTTCTGCTTGTCACATAACAATTCCATTTAATGGCATAGTAAACTCTATAATATATGTATATCATGAGTAACGGCTCCATTATTATACAGTTAAACTTAACATAACTACATTATGATTTTGGTCATTTATGTATGGTTTACCTAAAAAAATCACATCAGCTTTTAGACCTTCTATGCTAAGTAATTATTTGCATTTCAGCTCCTGGTATGGAAGTTGATTTTCTGCTTTCAATAAAGATCCGTATGTGGTGAAAAATTGCTATCGATCATCGGAGATGCGATTTTTATAAAATTAATAAATATAAACAACAAGCGAACTACAATAATATAATATGTACTTGATGTCTTTCGATTATAAAGAGTAACCGACTACCATATATGACTGGGGTGCTTGTATGTACAATGTCAACGGAAACGAGTACAAGAAATATCATTACAGCCGTTTTCAATTTATTACAGAAAATATCCGCGATTAATCTCTCAATAATTTATAGAGTTGGGTAATATCCAGGATAAAGTGAATTAATCGTACATAGAAGCATGTTTGACTTAGATGTTATTGTAATTAAACTGGTAGGCATCTTCTGGTTGATATTCTTTTATAGTAGCCGATCATGTTTTATGCATACAACACTACTTCCTCTGTATTCTTTCGTATTTTTTAAGCTTTTTTTTAGTTTTGTTTTGGTTATGTACGATTCTTTTCTGAATTGTACAGATTTTTTTTTCATTGTAGTACCACAGACGTGAAGTAGTGAGAAGTTTCTCTATTTATAATGTACCCCTTTGGAGATTTTTTTCAGAAAATTCCAGCCCATGAACATGCAATGAAAAAGACGCTGGGAGAGTTGCGGTTTCTTAAGAGAGGTATTTGATGTAACCATGTTGCGCAAAATTCCAACAAGATTTAGTGTATTGGTCGGCCGTATGCCTCATCGCGATGCAACTATCACGCATATTTTCGACCCTCGCAGCGAAATACCCTGAAAGTACCATCGGACGGTACTAGTGCGGTACGCAGATAGTCAATTAAAAGAGACTCGAGGTGCCGAGCTTGATGGACAGTCTTTATTAGAAACCCAGCGGGGCGCTCATTGTGCGCAGCGCCAAGTCTTCTTAGGGCTTAATCGGGAGACGCGTTTTTGATGCCCTACAGTGGCGTCCATTCAGCAAAATAATACTTTGAATCCAAAATTTCCATTATTCTTGCATAGCTATGCAGGAAAACACAGCAGTCTTTCTGCTTCCTGTAAAATTCTTCTAAAGTCTTCAATAGTAAGAACAAATACCAAAAAACTCTTTACTTCGTGCTGAGTCTTTGGTGTACACCAATGACTTACTGCTTCAGTGTTTTTATAAAGAGTTTAACCAACATTTATGTGATAATGTGACCAAGCACCTTATTTCTGAAAATGTTTTATTTTAGGCTGCTTCCAGCTCTTATAAATAAATCATCTTCAATGCATTTTAATTGATCTTCGAGACATTCTCCTTGCTTTGGAGTTTCTTGTTATATTTTCTGCAATCACCCTCTTTTTTCTATAAAATCTTTTTCATAATGCCTTCAAGGTTCCAGTTAGTTTGTTCCATCTTTGGATTTTAGATTTTCAGTATTTAACTTTATCGCTAAATATAGGGCACAACTTTAACATAAATTAAGCTGTTTTCAGCTTGTTAGAAGGTTTTCAATAAATTTTAGTTGATCTTCGAAGCGTTCGCTTTGCCACTGAGTTTCGTCTTGTTTTTGTATAGATTTTTTCTTTCAAATCATCTTCAAGCATCTAGTTAGTTTGTATCATCTTCGCAAATGAATGCTCCCACATGATGCCCGAACCATTTCCTGAATTGCCTGGTAAAACAGATTTTACATTTTCAGCAAAAATATGACCAAGTACGTGACTTTATCACTAAATCGAACCTGGGGCGACAGGAATTTGGTCCAGTTCAATGCAGCTAAAACCCAAGCAGCAACATTTACCAAGAAAGCCAATACGGCGGGCCCTGATATCATAATGGCAGGATCGACCATTCCTTCATCCTCGTCAATCGGACCACTGGGTGTCTCGCTTAACAGCAATATGTTCTGGCATGACCACGTTGCTAACATCGCAAAATCAGCCTCGCAGAAGCTTGGTGCGCTATTTCGCAACAAAAAACTGTATACACCGCAGCAGCTGCTCTTGCTCTACAAAGCGCAAATAAGACCGTGCTTAGAATATTGCTCACACATCTAGGTTGCCGCACCTAACCACACCTTAAAGCTGCTGGATTCCATTCAGAAGAGAGTTGTGCGTCTCGTCGGCGACCCGGAGTTGACCCGGTATTTGGATAGTCTAGAATACCGCAGACATGTGACCGAGATATCCCTGTTTTACAGATATTTTCACGGCAGATGTTCGTAAGATTTGGCCCGCCTCATCACGCCCCTAGCAACGCCTGTCAGTTCGTTGTACAACTGGGCACACTCAGAACATCGCTTTATAAGGACACCTATATCTGGCACATTGCATCATTGTGGAACTCACTCTCTGGACATCTCATTCCCACTAATTATAACCTACAACTATTCAAGAACCGTGTCAATCAACATCTTCGCGCACACACCGCTCGTCGAGTGCCATAGGATCTCCCTTTAGTGTGTGCCACTGTCATTAAAAAATATATATAGGATACGCCATTAGTCTAAGCTGAACTGGGAAATTGAAGTGGTATAGGATGTTTGTTTACTAAAATATACTAACTTACTTATACTTATACTTAAATTACAATAAATACCACTAAGGATATACATCGTCTCATAAAATGTAAATATAGACTATAGATATATGAAATTTAAAATCGTACTTACTTAGTATAAAATAGTATTTAAAAATTAAAAATGTGAATTAAAAATAATGTACACTTATTTCATTGATTCCATTCTATTCACCTTTCGGTCTTCATAGAATTCATTTAAATTATAATAAGCCTTTTGTATTAAGAATGCCTTCAGCCTGGACTTCTTGGACAATATCTTAGTTGGTGGTTGCTCTCGCAGATTTGCAGAAAGCAGATTCCAGATTTTTACTATATTAAAAGTAATATTTTTTTGTATGTATGTGTAATTCGGTTTCTCAGTTCTCAAGTTGCCCTTAAATCGAGTATCATGCTGATGTTTTCCCTGCTGTCATTAAAGAAGTCGTTTTTTTTTTTTAAATTTACACATTCAAAGATGTACAGACTGTAAAAAGTTAAAATGTTATTCTCTACAAAGACCTCCCTGCAGTGATCTCTATAGCCCATATTAAAGATTATTCTGATACTTTTTTATGTAGTACAAATATACGGTTCGAGTGTACCGAGTCTCCCCAAAATATAATGCCATAAGTGACCCTGGACTGGATATAGGCATGATATGCGATGAATGCCGTTTGCTGTCCGACGGCGTTTCTAATTACCCTTAATGCGTATGCATACCCGCTAACCCCAGAGGCAACTTACTGTATGTGTGGTTTCCAGTCAACTATTGTATCCAGTATGACGCCCAAGAAAGAGATGCTTTTTGCCGATGCAAGGTCCACATCGTTATACCTTATGTAAGTACCATTTTCTGGCCTTTGAGAAAACGCAATAACTGAGTCTTAGACATATTTAGAAGCAGGTTATTGGCTTCAAACCACCCTCCGAGTGCATCCAAAGTCTCAGTCACCCTTTCCGGACATTCCTCAAAACTGTTTTCACTGTAGATTAGTGAGGTGTCATCAGCTTAGAGAATCAGGTCACTGTCAACGGTGCACGCAGTGTTATTTGTATACAAGATGAACAACAGGGGCCCAAGGATTGAACCCTGAGGTACGCCCTTTCTAATGAGTGAAAAGTTTGATCTATGTTCACAACCATTGTGGTTTTCCACAATGCACTGCTCGCGCCCCGACAAATACGACTCAACCAGACGCAACGCCACTCCCCTAATCCCATATCTTTCCAGTTTATTGCACAAAATTGTGTGATCGACACTGTCAAAAGCCTTCGACAGATCGAGGCACAGTGCCAATGTGATTTTTTTGGCATTTACAGAATCCAGAATTTTTTGAATGGCCTGGTACATAGCCCTTATTGTAGATCTACCATGGCAGAAGCTACTCTGCATGTCCGACAATACAAAATGCGAATCTACAAAGTTTAATATTCTGAGAAGAATCATTCTCTCAAATATTTCGCTCACATTCGAGAGTACTGATATAGGCCTATAATTTTGAAATGTATCAGTTGTGCCCTTCTTGTGGATCGTTTTTTTAACGCTTTTTTAAGTTCATTTGGAAACATCCCTGTTTGAGCCATGAGATATATAATATAGGTTAATGGAATTGATATACTCTGAGTAACCTTTTCGATCAAACTCACTGGGATGTCATCATAACCCACTGATTTTTTGTTTTTTAATTTTTCAGTACAACTGACAACCTCATGAGGCGTCACAGGCCTAAAAAAAAACTATCGGGATTAACACCTATTTTTGAATAATAAATTTGTGCATTTTCTGCAATGTCAGGGCATATGTTAATAAAAAAGTTATTTATTTTATTTAAAAGTTTCCGTTTATTTCCATCGTTTTTAAGGCTATTAAAGAGAGACGGTTTGTTGGACTCAGGTTTTGTGATCTTTTTAATTAAATTTCAGGTGGCTTTTGTTTTGTTTGCCGAAAGGTCAAAAAAATTTGGTAGGTGTTGTTTAGCTTTTTTTATTACTGCTTTTAAAACATTGCAATATTTCTTATAAGAATCTGTTGATACCTAACCTGCGATCATTTTTAAATAGTTTTCTCTTATTTCTGCTTGACATTTTGATACCATTTGTTATCCACTTGCGTGAAAAACAATTTTTCTTACCTTTAATTTTTCGTTTTGGAAATATCAGATCAAGTTTATTTTTAAGGGCACCGAGAAAGAGCAAGTATGCTTGATTTATATCACCCTGCTGTAAGACATCATGCCAATCCCAGTCCACGATCTCCTTTGAAAACTGTTCTAAGCGAGCTGCTGAAAAGGACCTAGCAGTAAAATATTCATTACTGTCGCAAATAACATTATTTATGTCAGTATTTATGTTGACAGTTTGAGCATGGTGATCAAAAAGAGCCGATAGAACGACAGAGGTATCTCTGTAAGTTGTAAAATTCACAAATATATTATCCAGACAAGCGACCTTTCTTTTTGTCTCCCGTGTCGGCGTGTGTTTGTTTAAAATTATAAGAGGTAAATGGATCCAGCAATCTACTTTTTTCATTACTGTCACATAAGAAATCCACATTAAAATCTCCACAAAATAAAATTTTAAAATGTTTGTACTTTCTAAACGTATACATTATTTTAGTCTCTAAAATGGTTTCAAGATCTAAGCAAGTTCTTTATTATGTACATACAATGATAAGTTTTCTTTCCATTCTTATAACTGAGCAAAATTCCCCCTGACCTTGAACACTAAAATCTCAATCTGCGGTGTTTCCTCAAAATTGGTAGCCTTTTCATTGCATAGAATACGCACACCTCCGTGTTCCATGTTAATTCTTGATAATGACGTTATCAAGTGAAAGCCGTTTATTCTGATAAATTTTCTTCCCTCTTGTTTGAGTCAGTGCTCAGATAAACATAGAATATCTTGTTCCTGTTCTAGAGTATTTAAAAACAGTTCTATCTCCAATGTTTTATTTCAGATGCACAGGATATTTTGATGAATAATATTTAACGTATTAATTACCTGTCCTGTAGGGCCCTCCCTTGGTGTGCCTGTAGTATCGGTCTTCTCCTGAGATGAAGAAAATGGTTCACTGCTATACCTTCTCCCCAGATTTCAGGTATCATTACTTTTTGTTTATCATTTTTCTGAATTTCCACTTTAAAGGAGCTTTTGTATTGCTGTTTATAAGTTTTCATTTTAAAGCACTTGGTTGTTGCCCCAGTTTGCGTTTTTATGTGATTTTCAACCTGTTCTGCTGTAGTCTCCGGCTTGAAACCAGAAATAAACAGATATGAGAAGCTCATCGCTGCGCACTGCCCTGAGGTGCGAGTTCAAAGATAGGCGTTGGTCTCTCCTGTGCAGGATAGTTTCTTGCATTTCTCTGCCTCTCCACTTTTTTCCATTCATTTTTCTCATCTTCTTCCAACATTTTTAACTCGATATTGCTCGCATTGCCGCCATTTCCAGCATCAACATCAATAACGTCACCGATGTCAATGTCACCATCTTTTGCACCAGAGTTGATTACAGATTTTTTTTCTATCGATAGGTTAGGTTGAACGGGATCCTTGTTCCCATCTTCCATAACAGCATTGGATCGTATTGTCTGTTGCCTAACTTGCGAATCATCTGGCCTTCGCGCGTTTTTGTCGACCTTTTGCTTTTGTCAAAAAATTTTTTCTTGTTCTGTATTTTTTACTATTTTCTACCATAATCTTAATTTTTCCCTTTAGGAGTTCAGCATTCTCCAGAATCTTATTTTTTCCTTGTAGTTCCTCTACTAGCGTCCTTGAGGAGCTCCATCTCACCACACACATTTGAGGTTATGTCATCTTTGTAGCAAATTAATCTCGTTGCGTCGATAAATTTCACTTTCCCGAAAAATCTTCATAACTATCTTTCGCTCAAGAGAGTAGACTTCCAGTAAGGTCCCATTTGTTACAAATTTTAACAAGGGTTAAGAAAAGGGGGAATATAATTTGAAGGAGAAAATCTTTACTTCACGAATGTTGAGTAGCATATCGTTTAATCAATATTGTAAAAATTCTGAAAACTCGTTGAGTTTAACATTGAAGAACAATTTATCCTTTAATTTAAAAAAATATATATTTTGTCCATATTAAACTTAAACATAAAGGTCTTGCTAAGGCTAAAACAAAATATTTCCTAAATTCTTCCCTGACTTCTTTTACTTCACTTGGGATCTTCATGGTATGTGCCATGTCTGATGATGTTGTTTTTGCATATGCAGAAAAAAAAATTAGTCTTTCTACCTCTAGCAAAAATCGTCATAAATGTTCAGTAGTAAGAGCAAATACCAAAAAATTCGTGCTGGTTCTTTGGAGTACACCAATGACTTCCTGCTTCCGTGTTTTCATAAACAGCTTCACGAAAATTGTGTTTGTGATAATATGGCCAAGCGCCTTATTTCTGAAAAGGTGGTATTTTAGGCTGCTTCTAGCTTTTATAAATCATCTTTAATTCATTCCAAGTATTGCTCTTCGAGACATTCCCCTTGCCTTGGAGTTTCCTGATATTTTCTCTTCAATGGTTCTTTTTTCCTAGAAAAGCCTTTTTCACAACGTCTTTACTATTCCATCTTTGGATTTTACATTTTCAGTGCTTAACTTTATCGCTAAATTTGAAATTCCAACTTGTTAAAAGTCATCAATAAATTTTAATTGATCTTTGAACCGTTCGCGTTACCTTCCTGTTTTTTCATATAAAATCTATTTTATATCGTTTTCAAGCGTGTAGTTAGTTTGTGCTATCTTCTGAAATGAAAGGTCCCACATATTGCACGAAATATTTCCTGAATTACCTGGTAAACCATATTTAACATTTTCAGAAAAAATATGATCAAGTAGTAGTAATAAAGTACTAAATATAGGATTGTAGCCTTTTTTAAGAAGCAGTTGAACTGCTTCTTAAAAAATTCTTCAATAAATTTTTGTCAATTTTCAAGTCATTTCCATTGCTATCATGTTTCTTGCTTCCAATTTCTATAAATTATATTTCATATTACCTTGACGCCTCTAGTTACTCTGTTTCATCTTCTGAATTAATTTCTTAGTTTCAACACTTCACATAAGGCACGCCATTAAAATACATTTGGCCTTCTCGCTTCTCAAACACTAAACTTCATCAATAAATTATTGTAATAAATTGATCTTCGAAACGCTTTCATTGCCTTTCAATTTCTCGACATTTTCTCTTCAAACGTCCTGTTTTTCTTGTAAATAATATTTCAAGTTTCTACTTTGTTTGTTCCATCTCTTTCAATGAAAAATTCCTCTTATGGCATCGAATATTTCCTGAAGTATGTTGCATACTAGATTTTACATTTTCATTTATTAATATGATCAATTACTTAATTTCATCAGTAAAAAACGACTCCAAATAACTACCGTCCAATTGCCATGTCCAAAGTCATGGAGAAACTGATCAACGAACAGCTCTTAAAATATGTCGAACCATCAGGCATCATAAGCGATCACCATTGTGGCTGCCGCAAGCTCAGATCAACGGGAGATTCTTGCTAGTTGCACATCATTATCAAAAATTAACTGCATTGCAAAATTGTTTAAACTTCGATACATTTTAGTTGAATTTCGAAGCAGTCTCTTTGCCTGGGAGTCTATTGATATTTAATTTGCAAGCTTCCTATTTTTTATTATTAAATGTTTTCCATATTATCTTCAAGATTCTTTTTGTGACATCCAGTGCCTGAATTGCTTGGTAAACTAGATTTTACATCTCCAATTAAAATATGGCTTGGCACGTAATATATGCTTCATTTCTTCGTGTTGTCCTCGAGATGGTCTTTATTTTGTTCAATTTCGTGTTCAACCTTTCTGTTTTCTTCTTTTATCACTTCCACATTATCAACATATATCTAGTTATTTTCTTCCATCTTCTGGAATGGTAGGTCTCACTCGTGCCATCACCAAATGCTACATGATTGGACAGGTACACCAGGTTCTTCCTTCAAACGTCAAATTTGGCAGTTTTATTTAATCATATACCAAATTACACAACTATCGCTATCTCTTTCAATAGGACTATCTGGGACTGTCTTAACTTTTCATTGAAATGGCTTACGAATAACTCTCTCTACGTCATTTTGTATGCATCTATATGTGCATGCCTGTGTATCGTTTCCTTCAGGTGTCCCATGTTTACTCATGGTAAAGTTATGTTATGTAACTTACTTCATTGATTCGACCGAACGCAGCCAGAGCGGTATTTAAAGTTAAGTGGTAATTATGTTTGAATAAATAAAAGCTATCTTTTAATACGTCCTGGTATCCAATTTAATGCTAAAAACCACCATAATAACTTGTATATAAATAAACGAGGGATACCTATATAAACTCTCAAGATAAACTTAATATTGTGTAAATAATACAAAACAGGCCTCATCGATTACTTATCGGCGATATCTATAATTTAATTCAATTTAATTTCGCTAGATAGTATAATTATATGAATGCAAGAAATGTGCGGGTACGTACTGAGGCAGCAGTCGTCCTTTATCTTAATAATGACACAGATAGTGTAATTGTTTTAATTCCTTTCGTTTAAATTAATAGAACTGGTTGGGAGTAATTATGTTGTTTTAGATGCTTGCGGGATATTGTGATTATTTCAGTTTCAGCCTATCTTTAGCAGTGTTTAAGATTTTTAATCTCTTATGACGTAGATTCTTCAAATTTTTCCTTAACCCCAGAACCATTTCTTGAGATAGATCATTAATAGCCTATTTGTACCCTTATGTAATTGATTGATGTAGAATCAGCGGAATTTTATTCTCGCAATTCAACTCCCATCAACCTTTTATTCATAGTTGTTGTACTTTGAAACATGTTGACTTATCAAAGGAGTTTGACAACAGATTTGGTCCTAGGATACGGATTCCTTTGCTGGTGGTAAGATTTGGTGGTAGAAAACTTACTTGGCTTGAATGCTATTTATTTCTGCCATTTTAGTTATCTCTATATTGTAAAATGCCAAGAATGTTTCAGAAAAATTTTCGATAAATAGGAACATTATATTATTCCCGAGCGATATGGTTAATTTGAAGGGTGTTCCAGATTATTTGACCATGGGGATTAGGCAATGTATGCAGGATTCTTTGAAAGATGTTCCAAATCTATTGACAAAGCCTTGTATCAGAACTTGGCATTGTCAATTGTTAAAAGTGGCAAATAGGAAGATATGACTTACATTGAACTATTAGTATATATCAGGATTTATTGTTGAAAAAGATTAGTAGATATAAGATAATCTGGTAACTATCTGGATAGAACCAACATGCCATGATTTATATTCTCTAAATCTTGCAGTTAGGGTTGAGGAGGATCATTATTAAGTAGCACAAAATGGTTCCAGAATTGAAACTGATTTAAGACTAATAGGTGATCTATGATTCATAAAACAGTACAGCAAATATGAACTTCTATTGTTCTTTAGCGATGTTGCAGATCACAAGATAGTTATTTCATCATCGCAAAACTTACTAGCGTTTTTTCGGTTCTAGATGTGATCACGTTTTCAGCTATTTGAAATTTCTTTAAAAGCAAGACTGATGTTATCTTGGTCTGAGTGGATGTACTAACCTAGAGATCCTGCTTCTCTTTTTGCCCAAGTATCTCCATCGAACCAGAAAATTTCCCGTCAAGTGTGACTTGTTTTCTGTGCGCGAAACGCAATCCTGCCATAGATCATACTCATAGGCGCGGCCAAGCAATACCCGTCCGAGCCGCTATAATATTATTTACGGTCAATCAGGAGTGCAGGAAGGACATAAAGTAACCCGTTTGCACCGTCGAGTCTGACAGGAGCGATGGCCGAATTTGTCATGGTAAAAAACGATATTGCCGGACGGACGGCGTGCCGTGCCTACGCGCCTTCCCGAGAAGGTGTATAAATCGGTTATGAAGATATTTATTATGTAAGGCTGGGTTCGAATGGGTTTATAGAAGGGTGCGTTTACATTTTGATGCAACTATCAGCAACTGGTTCCTCCTAATCCTAAACGCACTAGGGCCAAGGCAAATATGAGAACCGCTTCAAATATTTCTGAAAAGTTTATCAGTAAATTGGAGCATATATTACAGAACCGATGAATGTTAATAGATGTGAATGAAAAAAGATCAATTATTTATCGGCACCAGGAAATTAGAAGAAAAAGTGTTGAGGAAAACTTGGGTATGATATGATGGAGAAGTCAGAGATATTATTTTTATTGAAAACTGAGATACCCTTTTTCTAATTTTATGTTCGGCACGCACTTAAAAGGAAAATCCTATACCACTCAACGAGCAGTGCGTGTGCGGAGATGATGGTGAGCGTTAGGCTTGAAGCGCTGAAGGTTGTAGTTTTCGGGAAAGATGTTACTCGTAAGTCCATTTCAGAGCAAAGCAGTCCTCCGTAAAAAGGAGTCCCCTAACAGCGACGTCCTAGTTCTTCACAACTGAACCTAATGCTGATGAGTAGCTTGTGCGGGTGTTTCAATCTGGCACAACTCTGGGGAACCGTAAGTGCCAACTCGTTCGAACACCTTCCGTAGTAGTACCGGTAGGTACCTAGTAAAGAGATAAGTCCGCCAATTTTCTTGGAAGTTCAAGACTATCAAGGTCTTTAGTCAACTCTGGATCATCCACAAGACGGACTGTATGGAGTCCAACATCTTTAGCAAATGTTTGGGTGCCGAGCTCCACATATGAGAACAGTATTTCAGAGATGGTCGTATCTGGGCCTTATAGAGTACTAAGAGCTGATGAGGTGTATATAACTTTGCTCTATATAGTGCTCCTAGCTTTTGTGTAGAATTTATTTTAAAAAATCGCAATCATCTTTTTAATCAACTGATTTAAATCATCTTAACGTTGCTCTACACACTATTTACACATCTTTGTAATGTCTGCGTTGTTAATTCAATGGCTTAAGAATACTTCCGGAGATAGCAAAAAAAAAAGAAATATTCTCTTTTAATTTTTGGATCTCTGTATTTTTGAAAACTGACGACATTCTTAAGGTGTTTGTTGATTATTTATATATTTTCCTTGGAGAATATATATGTAATATGCTCTCGCAATTAACAATTAGATCGGATGGGTTGGATTCAAGTGTTTTGAGAGCTGATTGACTATTTTCAAAATATTTTAATTGACTGACGAAAATTTTGGTATCTGAGGATTTCCCATTTACTCTACCTCCGACTAGCATACGGGATGTAGAGCCGCTTGTAAACCAACAGATGCTTGGGCCCGGCGGGTGAGTTTTATTTCAAAACCACTCACCTCTTAGAGAGAAGAAGAGTAAGGTGTAGGGTAGATGATTCACTTACGCATGATGTGATGCGGATCTTAATGCTCTTCAACAGGTGCACTATTTGACAGGAGTGGTAATGCAGCTTATATGATCAATTATTCTTAGATATATGTAAGGAGGACTAATTTTCTATTAGGTATAGCTGGGAAAATACCCAAATATAATACATGACAATTCTTGAGGAGGCCAAGGCCCATTAAAAGTTGTAGCACTAATATGATGAATATTTTTGTGAGGTCCAAGAAAGCGCCAAATGCTTCATAAGTACATAGTAGTAACATTCTTAAGAAAGTCGATAAAATAGCAGATCTTTGTGTAGTGTTGGGCACTTGATTGTTAACTGGTCCTTTCAAATTACTAGTTCAATGCACTTAAAGGATCCTGGATTTTATTCCTAATAGTTTAAGAGCCAGTGGCCGGCAGACTATAAGTATTTTACCAAAGTCATAATTTGGTCCAGTGAATCTCTCTTACCTACTATACATGAGATCGGGACTAACTAAGGTCGACGACGGTAGGTATGGAGTCATTAGGGTGTGACAGGTGTAAAAATCAGACCAACTTCGAAAGTATATCAGCAAAGCTGCCATTTGGATATTTTAATATATACTATTATTATTAATGAAAAATAACAATGGCAGACGATTATGACGGTTGTGAGGTCATGGCAGACACTTCTGAAAATGGCAAAAATATTAAATTTTAAAAGTATTTTAACAAATCTGAAATTTTATTACGTTAATTATGATAGTATTATAAGCCTATATTTATTGCGGCAGACGTTTTCTCCGGTTATAACATCCCGGCAGACAGCGAAACCTTACCTACAGCAAACCCAATAAGAAATATGTCATATAAAAGTGATGCGAGGCTATATTGATAACAGAACTGTACATTATTATTTAACTCTTAGCAGGAGCATTCGTGATGTGAGTTGTATAAATATATTTTACCAAAAATTACAAATTTATTTTTTTCCTGTAATCAAAGTTATGCGAGATGGACTGTTACACTATTTGACAAATGTTCCCGAGACTCATCTAGGGTTAGAAAAAGATTTCAAAAGTGGATTTTTCGGAATAAAACGTACAGGAAAACCTTTTTCAAGACAGCCTTCAGATTTAACTTTGGAGCAAACTATCAACGCCGATGCTGCAAGAAGGCTTACTGGAATAGTACATTTAACAGATTCCATTTCAGCTCGTCAACGTTGGGCAAGAAGCCATCATATTCGCTTAACTATTATAACTTACGTTTTGGAAGAAATAGGAATTAGAACAAAGCAAGATATTTCTGCAGAGTTAAAGTTGCACAATATTAAAAAAAAACTCCGAGCAACTTTAGAAATTTGTTAAGTCTTTTGATCAGTACATTAATCCATTCTATTCTGATTTACCTACAAACCAATTATTTAATATTGCGTCTGGAAAAGCTGCTGTGCCTCAAGTGAAGCAATTTCTCCTGAATGTTGAGAAAATTGATAACGATCAACGAGAAACATTCATATCTGAATGTATGTCTGACATCAACCGGTTTGAAAAAACTATTAAGAAAACACTTGTACATAATTTTTCTAGTCACATTGAAAAAAAAAAAGTCTGTTAAAGTCGGCGGAAAAAGTCAAGAAATTAAGATTCAGCGAGATTTATTCGGACGTATGTTGGGGATTTCAATGGGCCATAAAATCGATATCCTGAAAATGTTATCATATTCCATAACTCCTGTACCTCTGTCTTTATGCCATTTGGACAGTGGAATCTATAAGACCAACAAAACAGTACTTGCGAAATGTCTTGAAGCAAATATCTGCCATGATCCGCCACGTTTCACAGATGTATTTTTGATAGATGGCTTTTTCATCTTACATTCCATGAAGGAAGTACTCACAACATTTGGTAATATTTCTAAAAAATGTTTGCAAATGATAACTAAATATCACGCACAAAGAATCGACATAATATTTGACCAATATTTACACCCGTCAATTAAAGACAACGAACGATGTCTACGACATGAAGCACCTCTAATTGAGTATAAAATTTTTGGGCCTGATCAAGTAAGACCAGCAGATTTTGCAAACGAGAACACAAAATTTAAAGAAGCTCTTATTGATTTCTTTGCTATACATTGGACAAGTGATGAAGTAGCTGCATTTCTTGGTAAAAAATTGATTCATCTGAATTTTAGAAATTGCTATTCTTATAAAAATAATGAGGAAAAAGTTGAATCGAGTATTGTTGAAGATCTGTGTTGTAATTTACATGAAGAAGCAGACAGCAAAATTATTTACCACGCATGTAGTATCGCCAATCAGTCTAATGTTGTAATTAGGGGCTCTGATACTGATATACTAATAATAATGCTAATATGGATCATTTGAAAACTGCTGCTTCTCATATTTGGATGCTTACTGGAACAGGGAATAATGAAAGATTTATTGATGTCACAAAAATCCATGAGCAGCTTGGGGAATTACTAGCCAAAAGCTTGATTGGTTTTCATGCTTTCACCGGGTGTGATTTCAGTTCTGCTTCTTTTAACAAGGGAAAAAAAAGACCTCTCACTTTATTAAAAAAAAATTGAATTTCAACAAGCTTTTGCAGCTCTAGGTGACGTTAATTTAACAGACGATCTGTTACACGAGCTGTTCAACATTATTCAAAAGTTTACTTGCCAAATGTAGGTACATACAATGCAAACAAATCCAAGGACGTGGATGACGGAAGGTTCCAGCTTTTTGCCAGTAGCTACAAAGCTACAGACGTAAATGAAAACTTTCATAAAAAAGTACGCAATTTCGATTAAAATTCTGTACCACTGTACAGAGAAATAATAAAAACAGAAAACCATACAAAGAGACGGGAAATACACGAAATGATCTAAATTAAAAAAAAAATTAAAAATGCCGGAAACACCAAAACTGACACAAAACAGCTCAGCAGAATATATTACAATGTCATAAAATAAAATGAACAAAAACCCAAAGAAAATATCGGATTTTTCTAGGGGAATCAATTTTCCCTACCAAAAGAAATTGGCTGGAGACTTGCAGAAGGTGTTATTTCCATTGTATTTAAATCTAAACCAGTAACCTCGGAGAAAGATTGTCAAAGAGAAAATATTAAAGTTACATCATAGTGCAGCTGGCGAATACCAATGACCAAGAGAAGTAATGTTTAAAGTAGAAATTGAACTTGACTAAATACCAAGGTTGGCAACCTGCTCCAAGAATCATCAAAGATTATTTTAATAAACTAATTGAATGTCGTCGGGTGAGAATTGGAGAGTTGAACAACAATGAATATAGAAACCTACTTGGGATTATGTCTAATTAATTTTCAAATTGGGACTAAAAGGTTGGCCTTCATTCGTTTTAAATAGAGGTAACAGAGAATCCGAGAAATCGCCACTTGCCAGAGATGCTTTCATCGGATATTCTACCAAAGTGCAACTTTTGAAGCTATCTTTCATAGAGGATAAGTTCAATTTGAGAACAATGGCTTGTCACGTAGGACGACAGCTTCTGTTGTCTTTCAGGCACTTTGGGATATTAACTTTTGAAGGGCACAAATTGAACCGAACTACGCAGAAGAGACAATAAAAGTTATCGCTGCTAGCCAGCTACTCTGGATCAGTTTGGAATTATATCCGTTCCTCGCATCATCAAATGCAAAAGGCTTTATTTAATCGAGTCGGCTAGACATTTTGATGAAAATAACAAATCTATTAGAACCAGATCAGGACCTCTAGTAGGCCAGGGATATATCAAACTGTTCCCGAACCAGTTATTGTTGTCATTCGAACGCCATGTTATCAGTTTGACGCTTGTTTCGCATCTATTAGAACATTAGATGGCACAAAAACATCAATCTATGAACGCGCTGTATATTACTGAATTGGTAAATCCAGTTAATATTCAAATAAAAAAATAAAATCTGATTTGAAACAACTAAGAAAACGGTTCGGCGATTTCTGGGCAAGATAAGGACAGTATCATTAATTTTTTATAATTATCACACCTCTTTGGGCTACTTATTTCTTTTAAAATGCCGATAAAAATTAAGTTTTTAACGACATGCTTATTTTATAAATAACGAACTCTTAATTTAAATGAAAACAGCGATTTCGGTTCGGCTTTCAGTAGGATGTCTTTTAATTAAAATTTTTAAATGTGTTGAAGGCAATTTCGTTTTTTTTTTCGATAGCAGATGATTATGCTTAAAGCAAATCACCAGATATTTAATTAGCAGTTACCGTTAGAAATTTACTCCAATCTGAAACCTAGTTGTATTGGTTTCAGTGCATTTAAAATTAATTGGAATTTAGTTAGCTCTTCTAATTAACAGGTGCATTACAGAAGCCTTGGATTATCTCGTATAAGGGTTGTAGCGCCGAAGGTTTGCTTCTTAGTCATTCCTACCTAGCACAGTTCACGGAGTGAACTTTCCTCAAATACTGGCAGATGCAGATGTATACTAAGTTTACGGTTAGGCCAAATAACTATTATATCCTTTCAGAGCAATTTGAGCCAAACCCAACTCAGATCACTTCTTAGAGAGTATGTTGTTCTTGGTTATTTCGATAATTAGGAGAAGGAGAATATTAGATTGCCTTATGCTATGTGTAAACACCAATGCGCGACTGGATCGTTTCAGTACGACATCTTCATATCTGTTATGCCTTCAGTTTTACTGTAAGCGAGACCCAATGATTGTCATCCATATTTTTTAAATATTTATTACCTTATTTCATTTAAAGCTATCCAGTGTCTTTACTTGTCTATTCCGCTTCCCAGAAAAATGGGCAGCCTTA
Organism: Pissodes strobi; assembly: GCA_016904865.1. NCBI lineage: Eukaryota > Metazoa > Arthropoda > Insecta > Coleoptera > Curculionidae > Pissodes > Pissodes strobi. The sequence continues at coordinate 8,892 of JAEQML010058749.1, read as the reverse complement.
AGCCAAAATGCAACTGAAATCACTACTTAACTGGTATTACCATCTTGGTTTTTTCAATACTTGCTTTTTAAGAGAACGAAACTATTAGATTAGTTTATGTCAGGCAGTAAATCACTGCATGCATTAATTCTCTTTAGATCTATGGTTGGTCGTGTCTAGTTCAATCTCTAAATATTATTACCTTATTCCTTCAAAGACTATATTGTCACGTTTAGTTATCCATTACGCCACGTCTTGGTTGGCGTGCAGGTTATATAGCTCACACTATGGATCGATCTACGTCAGGTGAGAAAAGGTAATAAAGAAGGCACTTCGGTAAAATAATAACAACGGCTATTGGTCAAACACTTAATGAGTTTACACTCATGTAGTTCCTGTGAACTGCACTTCCCGAATTGGATCTGAAGATTAGGATATGGTTAGAGCCCCTACTACGTCCCCGTGGACTGCAGTAGGTGAGCGAAATAGATGAGAGACAAAAGCCTATCTTACTGATGGTCCGCTTGACTAGTCATAACATAAAATCTGTTTACCATTTCAACTTTAAGGTTCATAATTGCCTGCACTGTTCGCTGGCATTGTTTATAACTATTCTTTGGCCTGACACAATCGATCTCAGCGCTAAAAAATGGTCGGCTACTGAGGATCGACCAATCAATACTAGAATATACCCAAGGTTTAACAAATAGTTCAATTTTTCCTTATGATATTTGCAAACCAAAACACCCTTTCATTTGTAAAGTCCTGAACTCTGTCTTGTTTTCTTCTAGCCACTTAACTTGAATGTTTATATAACATTTTCCAACTTCAAGTTCAAACTTAATTAATTAGAAGTTTAAATGTTTCTAGTAGGTTACACAATATTGGCTTCATTGTCAGTTTTGAGTCAAATTCAGCTCTCTACACCAAATTTTATCCTGGCTAGAAGAAAACAACACAGAGTTCAGGACTTTATAAATGAAAGGGTGTTTTGCAAATATCATAAGAAAAAATTGAACTATTTGTTAAACCTTGAGTATATTCTAGTATTGATTGGTCGATCCTCAGTAGCCGACCATTTTTTAGCGCTGAGATCGATTGTGTCAGGCCAAAGAATAGTTCTCTCGCTATGAAATTAAGTCTTATTGTAGGAAGGTTACGATTTTTACTCCCTTTCAGATAGTAGGTTAATATCCAGCCACCTTTTCAACCCAAGCCTAAAATGATTGAAGAGAGTTCCAAACTGATCAAGAAAGCTAACTATTCCTTTTCAGACAGTTCACAATCTAAGCTAATAGAACTGGAAGTAACTCCATAGTGATTTGGTTCTTCCTTTCCAGAAAGTGCCCTAAAGTTAAATGCTGACTATTTCTCTTGAAGATTAAAGAACTGTTGGTACCTATAAACTAATCCAGAGTAGTTGATTATTCGCCTTAAGATAGTGAGCTAAAATCCAGTAGAGAGAAACTTTAATTGGCTATAATTTAGTCAAAATTATGCGCTAACAACTCTAACCTTATTCTGGATCACGTCACGAGCCGTCTTTCTTCTCGGGCAATTACCTCAGTAGAGAGCAACTCTATAACGAAACCCTAAAAATGCTATTTTGTTCATTTGAATATCGTTGAAATTTGGTCATGAAAATGGTTAATTTAAATAATTACAATGATTATTCTATCATCAAAATTGACATTTTTAATAATAAAATACCTGCTAGTCATTGTTGTGTTTATCCAATCATATCAAAATTACGCGATAATACTCCATTGGTGCAAATTATCGATAATCCGCACATGTGCAGTATCATCAGGCATTAAAAAATTAACTTGGAAATATTGAGGTAACCCGCCTATTTAAAATATGATTTCATTAGACTTAATACATTCAATTTTGAGACGCCCTATATATGGATATAAATAAGAAGAAAACAGAGAAAGACAAGTCATAAATTGAAGTCGGGTTTTGTGAGGTTTTTTCTAGGAGATCCTAAAAGGTATCGTTCGAGAGCGGAGACAGAAAATCTGAAACTGGCGCAGTGAAGTTTATTTTGTCAATGGGTTTTCTTTTATCTTGTATTACAGGTCAGTAAAATGAAACTTATAATATTGTTATTACCATAATTTGCACAAGTATTTCTTTCATTCTCATGGATAGTTCATATTTGATGGCATAACATGTGTATATATTTAATGAAATCGTTTTATGCTGTGAATAACACTGCTTTAAATGAAAAAAAAAATGTATTGTTTGCTCTCTTTTCGTGCTGGAATTTTAGTTTTAGTATGACTGTGATTGTAATGTAAGCAAGGGACTTGATGAATCTACTAACATTTTCCTCCCATGACTGGGCGAATATCCTAGCTAAAAATCATGGGCTTGCGGGCAAAACGCACTAAGTCGTTTTTTTAACAAATTTTATCTTTTTTTAATGATTTGCTTTTGTATAATTACGTAAAAAAGGCATTGTTACTATCAAGCCTGTATTTTTGGTTCAACAACTAATTAGTTTAAGAAAATTAGAAGCCTATGTGAAATTTAAATTAACATTAATTCGTAACCTTGATTTTCGACTTGGTGCCATTTGCTTGTAATCACCCGAAATGATAAAGGATCATTCTAGAGATATTGGCTCAAATTGCAATTGTAGCTGAGTAGCCTCCAGTATGGGACCTCAGTACCTGCTGGCGACGTCTGGCTAACTAATACCAAACTCTTCAGTTTTAAATGTGTTGTAGTATTGTCACAAGTGTGGAACGACAAATGGTGGCGCGGGAGACAGTAATTTAATTAATTATTATACTAATAAAGATTATACAGCATAATTCGGTTTAGGAATTTAGATCGAGGGTTTCTCTGCCGTACTCTTTCCCCTCGTGAATTCCAGGCTGAGTCCGGCACGTTTGCTTTATTAAATTAGGTGTATTAGGAATCTGTGGTTTAATTTACATGACGCACCATTCCCTCAAGTTTTTCGTCGAAGCGCATTCGGGGTAAGTAAACTTGTGCATGATATAATAATAACACAATGTAGGGATTGGTTATCTTTTTAATCTATTTTGGTGGTCATTGGCAAAATAAAGACAAAGCACAACTTTACTTATCTCATTCAACTATATTGAATCGACCCGGGTAGGTTATACTACAACTGGAAGTAACTCGATACTGATCCGCTTCTTCCCTTTCAGATAGTGAGCTATAATTCAACGCAGTGCGTCTCTCTAACATACTAACTCTAAACTGATCTAGAGTAGCTGACTATTCCTTTTCAAACAGTTCATGATCCAAGTTAATAGAACTGGAAGTAACTCATACCGATCTGGATCTTCCTTTTCAGATAGTGACCTAACATTAGATGCCAACTATTTCTCTTGAAGGTTAAATGGCTGTAGGTACCTGTAATCTCATCCAGAGTAGTTGACTCTTCGCCTTAAGATAGTTTTAAATGGCTGTAATTGAATGGGGTCAACTGTATAACGAAACCCTATAATTCAGTCATTGGGGATTTTTACCTGGAAAAAAGTTGGGAAGTTTTGAAAATTTCCAGGTTTATAGGTTTCGGGATCCCTAACTAAAATCTGTAACATGCACAATTCGACACTTGCCGCCGGCGTCGCCATCTTGCCAAGATGCAAATATCTCGAAAACTATGCATTTTTCGAAAAAATATGTAGAGAGCAAAATTAAAGAAGATAAAATTTCCTACAAAAAAGGTTTTATGAAAATTTTCGCTAAAGGTAACTGTTTAGGCACAAAATCCCTGGAAATTTTACAATTTTGCATAAAGTATCATATATAGCCGATTTTTCGAAATCAAATATGTATAGTATGGTTCACTAAAACTATTTTTTGGGGCTTTCTACAATTTTGTCATGAAACAGTGGCGTATCATTAATTAGCCCAAGTTATTAATTTATGAATAATTAATTTTAATTATTGAAAATGCTGTACTTGTTTCCACCCCACCCAAGAGTACATGGCGCATTTTTTTAATCTGGTTTCCCCTGGGGCCTAATCCACTAGGTAAATAAAAACCCTAAACTTATCTGCACAAGCCCGACGGACCTGGCTTATTGATGTCAAAGTCGATTGTGCCTGCTATGCTGGGATCAGGATGGTCTTCTTCATCTTCAGCCACCAAAGGGATTTCCACAGACAAATCTAACTCCTCTTCATCGGATTCGTTGAGTGACACTTCAGTGGCGTAGTCGCAGGATTTTCCATTGCAGTATTCAAAATTTTAATCCTGCTTTTCTGCATCCGCAGGCTTTACCACAGTTGTTTGTCTTGCATTTACAGGATAAAAATGCCAATAGGAAATTTGGAGCTGGATCTTTCAATGTTGTTACTGGAATAATGCCTGTTCTTGTTTTCTTCCAACCCCATTCTTGCATTGCTGAACCTGGTGGTAAGTTCGCAATGAATGCTGTCGTGCTGCTGCTCTTGTAGGTGGTAAAGATGCCAAATTAAATTTACTTTTTGTTACCGATTTCACAAAACACTGGGATCGATATTTATCCAGCTTTATGTTCTCTCTGTCTTTGCATCCATAGAGAGCAAGAAGAAATTTCTCACCTGCAATAGCAACTTCGTCAGCGGTGGCATGCTTGTTTTGAAATGCTTCTATAGAAGCTTGTAAGTCTCTACGTTTTTCAAGAGTTGTTAAAATGTTCCGCTTCCCTTGGTTGAATAAGGCCGACGTCGTATCACACCCACTTATTGCGTGGAGGAACAAGATGTTGTCCTTCACCGCTTCGATGCCATTTAAACTCTGCGACGAATAGATGCTGTCGACTGTTTTTCCTCTTCCAGGCTTCAGGAGTTATACATTATGGTGAGCCTTGCACAGTGCTGTCAACAGAACAATGAGGTCGATATCCTCTCCAACAACGACAACGTTTTCATATGAGGATGACATCTCGATTGCCGTATTTATTATTAATGTGTCTGCGTCTTCTGTAGCCTAGATCACTGTGAAGTGCACTTGTTCAAATTTCCGTTTCAAGATGGATATAGAGCGACCTTTGTTTGCATCGTTTGATAGGAAATTTGTCTGTGAGACTGTGGGAGTCATGGACTCATGTGATCTTTGCTGTCGTTCTGCGCTTTCGTGCTTTTTTTCTGCAGCGTCTGTAGGGTAGCCATCTAAAACAACAACCCCGCATTTGACTGATAGTGCCTTTGTACATAATTTACGTAACTGTTGCAAATCGAACCAAGTGTTTCATTTCGGCTCCAAACAACTCGATGCAACAAGTATCCACTGTCAATTATGTACACTTTATTATGTCTGTAACTGGCGACAGTAGGGATTTCGCTGTTTTTCGCATTCCGGCTTCAGAAAACGAGGACAATAGATACGGAGCCAACTCATACTGCAGATGCTGTTCAAGTTCTTCATCGCTCTGTTTTGCAACACAAAGTCTCTGGAAAATAAGTATAGGGTCGATGGGCACCACTTTATCATCAATACGAATACTCGAATTCACTGCTCCCAGGGGCAGTACTTTGTCTTTGCATCTCAGAATCACACCACCAAAGTTTTTCCCAATCATATTATTTATTCCATCTTTCCCAATTCGCTCTGCATCGAAACAATTTATTGGTTGATCTCCAACAACGCCTGAGGCAATGGACATTATTTCGTCTACGGCTGGGAAAGGTGGGTGTTGCGCAAGCCAAAGCAACATCTTTTCCACATCATTGTCGTCTCGAGTAAGGCGTGAATTTCTCATATCCGCGTGTTGGTCTACAGATTGAAAATAAACTTCGCAGAACTTTTCAATATTATCACATACGTTGTGCAGATCACCGTTCCTAGTATCCACCTTGAAAACGCTATCTGTTATGCCTCGTCCATGTGTAAGACCACCTATAGATTTCATCATCCGCATCAAGGTTTGTTCAATGGTCATGTCTGTCCAAATACCTAACCAGAATTTGTTGCTGCGTCTTATTGTGAAAAATCCGCCGCTTGTAAGCTTTGGTATTCATCAGGTGACATTTTCTCCTGTAGGGATAACATGTCTTGCAAATATAAATGACAAGATTTCGCATAATTATGGTGACCGCCCGCGTGAAAGTATGGGAGCATTTTCTGAGCTATCCAGGTGGAGTTGCCAGTTACCCATTTCTTTCTGCTTCTATGAACTGCTTCACTAGAGTCACCATTTTAAAATATTGCACCCAGAGTTTCGCGGTTGGCCCATCGCTTTCTAGTTTTGTTAGTGCCTCTTGAAATTTTCCGGTGATTGTTTGAATTAGGTCTTGGTAATGTGTTCAAAAGATCGTGACTTTTATAACAGGTTTCAGCAGGTAGATTAGGTTTCTCAAATTCTGGTTTGCGTTTTATTTCGTTTTGCTTATTATGAATTCCTTATTCCAAAGCGAATAAACTTTAGTTATAAAATATACCTAGCACAGGCTAGAAATGTGTGTCTGTGCGTGTGTCTTTCCGGTTCATCATAAGCTCAAAATATTACGAGAATTCATAGCAAATATATATGTAGTTAGATAAAGCAGTTTATAGTCGTTAACGAAATATGTTGTCATAAATTGAGCTCTTATGTCTAAACGATTAACTTTAGCGAAAATGTTCATAAAACCTTTTTTATAGAAAATTTTATCTTCTTTAATTTTGCTTTCTACATATTTTTTCAAAAAAGACATAGTTTTCGAGATATTTGCAAAATACCGATTTTAGCCGTCATCTTGGCAAGATGGCGGCGCCGGCGGCAAGTGTCGAATTGTGCATTTTATGGATTTTAGTCAGGGACCTCGAAACCTACAAACCTGAAAAGTTTCAAATCATCCGGACTTTTTTCCAGGTAAGCCCCTTTTTTGATCCCCAATGACTGAACTACTAAGAAGACTGGAAGTAACTCGAGGCTGATCCGGTTTATTCATTTGAGATAGTGAGCTATAGGCTATAGGTAATTCAATGCAGTGCGTCTCTCTAACATATTAACTTTAATCCGATCTACAGTAGCTGCCTAAGGATTTAAAATAACTCCAAGCTACTCTGGTTTTCGTCCTTCGAAGGCAACTCTCTAACCTATCCCTTAAAGGATGGCAGGTAATTACAACCTGGTCCCGAGTAGCTGACCATTCCCTTTCAGATAGATTGTATATCCAGTGAGAGCAGCTTTATAATCTAAGCCTAAAGGGACTGGAAGTAACTTTAAATTGAACCAGAATAGCTGGCAAGCTCTTTCCTTTTGATAACGAGCTAGTATTCATTGCCCAGAAACAACACCGTAACCTAAATTAAAGAACTAAGTTTGGATGTAATTCTAAACTTATCCAAAATAGCATGTCATATTGATATCGAAAAGGTTGAAAGGTATGTTCTCGAAATATAGATTAACTTTTAAATTTCGTTTACGGCATTTGAAATGCAGCATCGGTATGTTTACTGTAGTTACATATGGGATTTTTTTACTAGCATTACTAGGTGACGCCCATTTCAGCCAATATCTCATCTTTCAAGCCTGTAGGAAGCGCTGGCAGGGCGGACATGTCAATACTTAAGAAGGCAATTACCGTAAGCATGAAGACGATAATTCATAATAAAATAAGGGACAGTTGCTAACAGCTCATCTCAAAACTCGAAGTAAATCTCTGGTAATTACCCGTCGATAAACGCCTAACCAAATATTTCCAATTTTACGAAATCGCTCTGCTCCCCAAAATTGCTTTCTTATTATTTAAATAGCCTGCATGCTGAGAGCGGGCCATCCTTACTGAACATCTGTAATTTCGGGACGACTACCTACAGCAAGTTATTCAATTTTGATTGGCTGTAATTGGGTGAAAATTATAACTTTCCACCCGTTTCTTCGTTGCGAAAGATGCCCGGAGATACGGTCGTTACATTGTGCGAGAGATGACGAGCTGCTGTTACAGTCTATGCCTTCAAATTCTACCTATAAACACTGAATAAGTAGGGTGTATTTGTGCGTCTGTTTGGCTTCTAACTGTCTTTGTATATTGTTGGAAATGTATATAATCATCTGAAAAGGCATGTGTTCTTGTTACAGAAGTCCCACAAAAACTTGGAATACTGTATTGAAGTTTTTCGATATTTGACTTTTGAAAGAACGGAATTATTGTTCTCGGAACGAGAACCGTGTCCTTGGCCTGTCTGCATTTTTTGGTTCTCGTTCAGATGTCCTTTTCAGTTCATTTATGGTAGAGTAATTGATACCTGCTCAAGTCCAGCAGAACTCAGGGTCTTACAATTCAATCTTGTTAGTTCCTGTCTAGTGTGTCTGTGCATTCCTGGGCGAGCTTCAAGCTTGTCCTGACTTTCGGTGTTAACTTCTCAAAGCCGTAAGGTTGTGAATTTCCATCTTGGATCAGTTTTGGCTTGATTGTTGCCCTGAATCCACTATGTCCTATTATTTTAGACGTTGGTCCTTGCCAGTTCTTTATGGCAGGTACAACCTTAGTCCTGTCTAGTTCTTCTAGCTAGAGCATCTCGCGCCCTCCTGGATGAACGCAGACCTTATCTTAGTTTTCTATATTGCCTTTCTTCGACATATACCCGGTAAAGCGTTTCAACCCCATAACCTGCCAACAAAAAGTTTGATGATAAACTTTTTTCTCTATCCAATCCATTATATCTAACGCAGGGCCCGTTAAAATTGAAAGATACTTTGAAAATTATTACAGCTAAAGAAGAGCGGATATTTAAAAGAAATCCAGACGTGCTTAAACACCTGCGGTACCGTAACGGATTGCAAAAACGAAGCAAGAAAACGAAAGACACATCTTTTTCTCGACTGTCATCGGCGTAAATAGGCTGTCAAAAAACCGATTGGTACATTTGTCTTGGCCCTTGTACATCTACATAAATCGGAATTAACTTTTCGTGAAGAGATAATTGCTTTCTCGCGCTTTTGTCGATTTTTTTTT
>MU192345.1:12178-29699 GCA_016904865.1 Pissodes strobi | reverse complement strand
ATCAACTGTTCTCTTGTAAATTCGGAAAAACTGTATTTAAAAATAATTTTTGAATCAAATTGAGTAATTACCATTTTTTCACAAAATGACCGGACCATTTTTAAAAGATCTCGACATTTCACGTAAATTTATAATGGTATAGATACGTAGTTATGCGAAAAACGTGGAAATGCGTTATTTCGCATATTTAGGCTTAGAAAACGCTAAATCCGACGTTTCCGGTCATTTTAATGCGAAACGCATGCCTACATGAGACTCGAAATTATACGTAGATTTCGAAAATCTATCAGTTGATGTCAAGGAAGTTACAGGTGTTTCTTAACCTTCGAACATATTGTACCATACAGAATCTTGAAAAAAATTAATAAAGTGCAATATTTCCGAAACTATTAGCGCCACATCAAATTAAAGAAAAAATTAAACTTGTTGGATGATCTACGTTTTGTTTGTGCAAATTTTTCATTTCAGATCTGCGAATACCCGAAATTTTCAGAAAAATGCATTTTTATTCCCAAAATTGGATTCATAGTTGTTTTTCTTACAAACGGTTAGGCATAAGGCAAATAAGTATATACCAAAAATGTGTAAAATTACCATATCTACAATTCTTGTCTGATACACTTTTCATGTCAGATCAACCGTTCTCTTGTAAATTCGGAAAAACTGTATTCAAAAATAATTTTTTAATCAAATTGAGTAATGACGATTTTTTCACGAAATGACCGAACCCTTTTTAAAAGGCCGCGACATTTCACGTATATTTGTAAAGGTATATGTAGTTATGCGCAAATAGCTTGAATTCTTTCGAATGGGTACGAAACTTTCGACTTCTTACTTATAAAACGTGGAAATGCGTTATTTCGCATATTTAGGCTGAGAAAACGCTAAATCCGACTTTTCCGTCATTTTCATTCGAAACGCATATAGCCTACATGAGACTCGAAATTTTACGTAGATTTCGAAAATCTATCAGTTGATGTCCAGAAAGTTACAGGTTTTTCTTAACCTTTGAACATATTGTACGATACAGGACTTTGAACAAAATTAATAAAGTGCAATATTTCCGAAACTATTAGCGCCACATCGAAACTTATTAAAGAAAAAAGTTAACTAGATTTCGAAAATCTATCAGTTGATGTCACGGAAGTTACAGGTTAGAGAAAGTAAATTAATGAAATACACGGGAACAACCAACGAATTTAAGACGTCGTTGCTAAATTCCACCACTTTTTTCAGAAATCAAGCAAGATCCAATTTGGAATATGTCCCGATGAAATCCCAAAGAGACAATGTCGTTGAATATTTCCACAGAAGCACCACAACTGCTGGACCTCGACAACCATCAGATCAACTGGAGATCTGCAGAACCACCTCAACGAAATGAACATTCCTATGGGACCCGAATTCAACAATTTACGGAGATCGAACTCAAAATCAAAATATGTCGGACAGCTTGACGAATATATTGAACGAAGCAGCGAATAAAAACCTATGATTGGTTTCCGGCAATGTGAAATTGCCTTGAAACATGGAATCTGTGTATATGTTGGCAATTGATGGACGACTCGTGTAAATATCTTTTTTGTCGCAATCGAGATGAAAAAGCTAATTGGCAAAGAAAATCAATAACGAAGTTAATACCTGTAGTTCGTCGCATTGACAGCGACAATACGCTTGTCGATTCTATCTGCCTAATTACGTAATACCAGAGTCTATAAATATTCTATTAAACTGTGGTAATGCTAGTTACACACTTAAAATCACATTCACTGAATAAAAATTAATTGGTTCTGAGTACCAAAACCACCAATAATTTTTACTCAGACTTTGAAACGTGAATTATCCTAGTAAAACAATCGAAATAAAGCACCCCCCATACATACTCTTCAATGTTTTAATTACTAAAGCACTTCTTACATAATTTTACCGTTTTTTAACTTAGCTATTATATATGCTGTACTTGTATCAAAATCACCTATTTGAAGTTGTTAATTATGTAGTCCGAGAAATGATTATACATTTTGAAAAGTTAGAAATGACCGCCGCGGCTATACTAGTAGAAAAGTTATTAAAATCGTCGGTATTTAGCTTGTTAGGGGTATTTGTGGAAACAGTAAGTTGATTATTCGTTATCATTGGCCACATACTGCGGGTTACTTGGTCTGCCAATATACCTGTCACGTGCTTCAGATCAGGCTAGATATGTTTGTGAAGATGTTATCCAAAAATGCTTGTCCCTGCTTAGAGAAGTTGACCATTTTATGCAAATTGTCAAACCCATAAACAGTAGGTATCTGTATGTCAGACCTAACCGAATGTACCGCCGCGCCGCAGTAAAAATGAAACACCACTATGTATTTTACTGACCCTACAGAAACTAGGAACCTAATCATAACCTTAGTTTGTTGCACTAAGCTCGTCCTGGGTAAGCCAGTGCTCGTTAATGCACATTAACTTCTCCTTAGGGAGAACAATTTCTTACTTACACATTGAACTTTAGCATGTAAAAGAAAATAAAGCTTTCGTTATTTCAATTTCTAACATCATTACTATTATTATTACCAGTCCTAACAGCCACAATAGACCATAAGTCGCGGTGGATTCAGGCACTGAATGTTATAATATATGATTGATAATGGTTCCATAAGGCCAAAGATCCACTTTCATTATTTCTTCCCTGTTATGGGGGGCCATCATTTAGTCTCAAAATATCACAAATTTCTTGCAATGCAAAATTGTAAAAAAAAACCGTTAATTATTGCATTAGAAAGTATATAATCAAATTGTGATAGCGTTCCTAAACAAATTTGATCCCAACTACATTTGAAGCAAATTTTTTTAAGGTTTGGCTAATGCTATTTAGATATTGAAGATAAAATATTTCATTACTTCCTTCCTTACTAAGGAGCCTAAAATAACTAAAGATGGAAGCAATTTGTAAAAAACAACAATCTTAGCCACTGAGTTGCTTTTATTTTAAATTAGTTATAGAGGGAAGACAAAGTACTTGTAATAATACTCAAATTGATGGAAGTGCCTGGTTTCTACTATTATTAGAATGCATACTAATTCAGGCTTTAGCAGTTCTAAAAATGTTGCCATGGCATTTGGCCCCCCTATATATATTTATCTATGATTTGGCCCATCCATCGTGTTAATTCCAATAGGTTGTGTTGTACAATGACCATTTTTATATGTCAGGAAAAATCGTCGATGAGGTGTATGTACTGGTCTAATATTATATATTTTTTATGAGTTTGATCCAAACTTCATCAGTTATTACGAATAATCTTGGTAAATCTGTTTTTGCTTGGAGTACAGTTACAAGAATTGTGTCTGTTTTGTATTCAATATCATAAATAGACATGTTGGTTAGGCTACAAGTACCACAGTAACCCGTTATTAGAGCAACCTTGAAAGAGAAAATCATTGTAAAAATAAAAACTATGCAAATTTCACCTTTATTGCAAGATACTTCTCGTCTAATGTTTCATTAATAAATTGTTGTATGTCATTGAATTGTAAGATTCTCAATTTTTTGGGTTCATAGCCTTCCGATAATCTTTTCAATAATATAATAAGTTTATTAAATTTTGATATATCGGTGTTTTGTTCAATATTTAGCAGCGGTCGTAGTATTGAATAACTTCTCCAAGTTGTCGAACTTTACCCATTATCTCAAAATAAGCAATCATCACATTTTCAGTGACAATTTCAACATTGTTCTGGGAACACCAATTTAAAAAAATCTTATATTCCTTTCTATATGCTTGTTTTGACTTCTGAGGTAGTAGTTTGTATGTGTGCGTTAGACGAGTTTCTCTCAATGATCAAGGCGTGCAATGGTGATAAAATTGCCATTGTTCAAGCAACAGTGAGATTCTTCACCGAGGGAATCGGAAAATATAACATATAAGATGTCTGTTCCATGTTTCAAGTGTGTAGTTGGAATTGTAATTCAATCAGGCACAAATTGGGCGAGTTTAAACAATTTGTGCATGATAATCCTTTCTCGGTTATTTTTTTATTGGAAACCCGCATAGACCCATGGTTTGTTTTGAAGATTCGGGTTTATCAGACCGACAGATCTGATAGGCCCAATCCGCGCGGAGGAGGCGTGGCCTGCCTGGTACGTAGGTCGATCCCCTTTAAAAGGGTCCACGACATTCGCTCGGCGGCAGAACACGTTTGCATTCAGACCGAGAGCGGTCTGCGTATCGCGGGGGCCTACGTCCCTCCGCACGCTCCCTTTACCTATGATGATTTCATGGCTTTCGTCCCGGACAACAGGAGGTCCATATTGATCGGGGATCTAAACGCCCGACACGTTGTGTGGGGCGCCGGATCTACAAACAACAGGGGCCGAAAATAACCCAGATCTCTTTTTTCATCGCTCCGAAGTTCCAACTTTCTACCCAGCTTGGGCCCCTACACCCTCCTACCTGGATGTTGCTGTTACGAAGGGAATCGCTGACGTTCCGCCGCTTCCGGCGATAAATGACTTGAATTCTGAATCACCTCCCAATCGTGATTTGCCTTGAACCAAGGCGGCCAGAGACCTGCGAAATGAAAATTTCATACAGGAATCTCGATTGGGGGGAGTTCAGGCGCAGGTTGAACGAAGCAACGGTGGTTCCCGACCAAATAGACGGCATCCAGGAACTAGAGGCTCAAGTCCAATCATTTAGCCTAAACATCCAGCGTATCCGTGATACACTCGTTCACTCTGTCAGGAAAGAGTGCCCTGCAGAGCATATCCTTATGCAAATAAGGACTGGAAACGCCATTGGGTGCCGATGGCAAAGGTATCATGCCAGAATCGACTATTTACATATGAATGAGCTAACTAATAACATCAAAATCCAAATAAGCGGGTACAGGACTGATAAATGGATGCAGTATGTAAATTCCATAAACGCTCAGGACGGCTCCCTTTGGTGCCTGGCCAGGAAAGTCAGAGGAGCCTCTGCGCCCATGCCTCATTACGCCAAAACGGCAACGATATTATGAGTGACGAGGGCAAAGCAGAGGCCTTCGCTGATTTCCTGGAGGGGCTCCATAGAGAGTCGCCCGATACCATCCCTGCGCACACTAGCATTACTGATATAGCATCTAAATTGAAAGCGCGAAAATACCCTATCCCGCCGCCGGCGATGAGCAAACTGCTTGTCACCCCGGGGGAGATTAGGACTATATTAAACCGCCTGCTCCGAAATAAAGCTCCTGGGAATGATACCTTGCCATACTTAGCTCTTCGGAATCTTACGAAGAAATTCCTCATACATTTCATGCCCATTGTAAACGCCATCATTCGCCTGCAGCATTTCCCAGCCTCTTGGAAACATGCCGAGATCATGATGATCCATAAGCCAGGCAACGATCCGAGGCAAACCGGCTCTTACAGACCGATTTCCCTGCTCCCCACCATGGCGAAGGTGGCGGAGAAGCTACTCTTGTCCAGAATAAGCGGCGCAGCCGATGGACTCGGTGTACTGCCCATGGAGCAATTCGGCTTCAGGGCTAGGCATAGCACTACCATGCCTGCAGCGAAGATTGCACACGACACCGTGCAGGGCTTCAACCGAGGTCAAAGCACTGCGCTGCTTCTCCTGGACATAGACAGGGTGTTGCATGACTGACTATTGTACAAGATGCATGTGAAGCTTGGCTTCCCGCTGTATCTGACAGCATTGGTCCAGTCATACCTTGCCGGGCGTACCCTCTCTGTACGCATAAACAGGGCAAGTTCGTCTGTGAGGCCGCTAAAAGCCGGCGTCCCGCAGGGCACTGTTTTGTCCCCACAACTATTCAACTACTATATAGCAGACATCCCCTCCTCCCCTAACACTTCCTTAGTGCTCTACGCCGATGACCCGGCACTTTACTCGCAATCCAAAATCGCGCAGACAGCAAAAATCAAACTCGTAGATCACCTCGACATCCTTCTCCCATATTATGCGAGATGGAAAATAAACTTGAACGTCCCAAAGACAGAACTAACAATACTAACCAAAAAGAGAACTAACTGGGACATTACGCCACTCACGATACATGACATTACAGTAGACGTAAAAGACAAAGTAAAGTACTTGGGCATAGTGTTTGACAAGCGGCTGATCTTTACCGGACATATGACTGCGATCCGCAGAAAGAACCCTATTGCCCAAAAAAATTTAAATATGCTCATCAGACCAAGATCTTTTCTGAGCCCGGCAAATAAAGTAAACATATACAGAACTATTGTCAGGCCGACTTTAATGTATGGAGCCCCTGTATGGTCTTCTGTGGCGAGTACGCACAAAAAGGCACTGCAGGTTATGCAGAACCGGTACCTAAGAGCGGCCTTCCCGGCGAGCCGATAAACTAGAGTCATGGACTTGCATTCATGGTCGAATCTTGACACGGTCGAGGAGTATATCGACAAGGTTTCCTGCAAGTTCTATGACTCTGGTATACGCGGCTCGCCACTAACGGCAAACATAGCCAATGTGCGCTACGACCCACAGAATAAACCTAAGCATGGGCCCATACACAGGGCAACGTCTCTGTTTTACCAGAACCCAAGGCCGCCTGAACAATAATAATAAACGCACATAGCGACTATAAGACCAGCACAAAAGACAGGACGCAGACATACTGACTGGCTGTCCTGCGCTGGAAAGCGATCTTGGCGAAGCTCGCTTAATCTTTGCTCCTTGATTGAATGGGCAATGCCCAATACGCAATCTCCAGCTACACATCCCTCACAATAGGGCATCTTGATGCCCCTTACATACATGAAAGCCAAAGAAACGTAAAAGAGGTTGTTTCAAATTGTGTTTTCCTCTGTTCTAACCGCCACACATTTAGCACTCAAAACAAGCCTGTATTACATCAGCCTTTCGGTAATACACATTGAACCAGGCTTAAAGGGTAGGTAACCCGGGGAAGCAAATTGCAGTGGTATAAACGGCACATAGATAGGTTAGCTAGCCCTAGGCGTGTCAGCAGCGATGCGCCCCTACAAATCACGTCTGACTAGATGTGAAAGGCGGCGCTAGCTGCATGTAAACGCGACTTATAATTACCTTAGTAGGAAGCCACCAAAACTGTAACTTTATGAAATAAATGATGTTGTTGTTATTGGAGTACATTGTAATATTTGTAATTGATCAGACTCATTCATTTTAACACTTTTAAATAAAAAAACTTCAAACGCAATGATTATAAAATTTAACACGAAAATAATTGCAATTGTTTTTAAATGTCACTGACATGCTATCATTGCTTATGCTTACTTTGATGCAATGAGTAAAATTAAAAAAAGAGTTAAATAATTTGCGGAATATCGATGTATTCGATTTATCAAAAATTTAATAAACACTTATTAAAATACATATATCGCAAGGCTATGAATCTAAAAAACCAAAAATCTCACAATTCGTTGATAATGATATAGAATGGTTTATTAATAAAGTTATGTTGTATGTTGCAATAAAATTTGTGTTTCTTTTCTACAATACCTAATTTTCTTATTCTAGATTGCTCTACTAATCGGTTATTGTCGTTGTAGACATGAAAAGCTAACCAACATGTCGATTCATTGATGACATTGAGTATAAAAGGATTGATCTCGTAATGATACACACAAAAGCAGACCTAACATAATTACTAACAAATCAAGTCTGGATCAATTTTATCAAAAGATATATAGTAGGCTCCAGTTACAACTTACTCTTATGGGACCAAAAATTTTGTATATTCTACAGCTGAGGGTACATTACAAAGAAGACAAAATTTAATATGATTCGATTCAGAAATGTGTTGTAACATATATGTACACACATACACACATTTAACCGAGTCTGCCAGTCACATATTATAACCTCTATAATAATAGAACGACATAACTCATCGACAATAAGTTTTTTTATCCGATCGGATGAAAAACGACACCTTTCCGATGTGTTTTCTCACCGCAAAAGTCATGATTCCAGTATATTGTATTCGTTGCTTGGCAACATACAATAACTGTACAAAAATAGAAAATAACAGTCCGGGAATATAACATTCCCGTCCTAGGCCGGGAATGTAACATTTCTGTCATATTCAAACGCCTTGTTTGTCAGATCTGACGTCTATCAAAAGTAACATTTAGCTGTAGTTTCCGTAGCTACGTAAAAATCTTCAAGCTCGCTCGATTCAAAACTTGATATTATGTTGAGTTTAAATTTAAAACAGGTTTTTATTTACAGTAATATTTGGCTCTATTTATATAAGTACGTATTCTAATTAATTTCGATCGGATAAAAAATAGTATGTGCAACTCGTAGGAAAAGCACATTCCTGGACTCCTGTGTTGCTGGCCTCGGCTGCGCCTTGTCCAGCAACTACCACAGTCGTCCAGGAATGTTTTGCTTTTCCTCCTAGTTACACAATATACTATTCAAACATATAAAGGTGGTCATTGTACAATGCAACCTACATACTTATTGAAATCAGCAAAATGGGCCCAACACCAAAGGCCGTACTTGTGGTTGAGATTCTAAAATTGCCAAACTTTTAACAGTAATCCATTCATTTTGTATGCAGTTATCCATATCGCATTTGGTTAACCTTAGTGGATATCTAGTCAGTGTTCATCAAAAAGGCATAGAGATTGTAAATATTGGGATGTAGCCAAGGAATACATAGGACTTCATTAAATAAAAGATCTTTAGCGGCGTCTAAGAGAATACTAAAAAAAAAGATATATTACACATTAATGCAGCTGCAAATTATAATTTTTGTAAGTCCTGAATAATTGTAAATTGTAAGTTTGCAAACAGAGATTAAAGATTAAATAAAAATAATTGTTTATTTGTGTTCCTGTTACTTAATGTTTAACTCTAGCCCTCCTTAGCAGTGTTGCCAGATCATTTTTACAGTTAGGTAGTAGATTGATGTAAAAAAATAGTAGATTGATTAAAAAAATAGTAGATTACAAATTCACTGTTTAGCTTTAACAAGAAACATACCTATTCAAGGTAAAACTGAAGTAAAGCAGAATTAATACCACTAACCACTAACATTAAACCAATAACACCTGTTATTCAGTCGGTTTTGAATAAACACGCCGACCACATGTCACATGTGGTATGTGCACGCCGACACACAAGTGACACTGACAAGTCGTATTCGCAAGTAAAATGCTAATGACCTTTAAACGATTCAAAGAACGAGCCAGTGAATCCCCTATATTATGTATATATATAGAACTTGTGGTGGTGGTGCCATCTGTTAAAACTGCACAGAAATAGCAACGTAATCCCACTACACAAAAATAATTAAGATGTTGTGTTAGAATTTTAAGATTTCTATTTAATTTTTCTTTAGTTTTAGGATATTTAATCAAGTATTCTGTTTTTCTCTAAATAATAGTAGAATTTACCTTGAAGAAAGTAGAATAGTAGCCAAAGGTCAAAAATAGTAGATCTACTAGAAAAATAGTAGACCTGGTAACACTGCTCCTTAGTTTAACCTAAAATAAAATCATATACATAAAAAATATATATAGATAACATTACATTTAAACAATAAGCGGATTGTGAAGCCAAAGAGTGAGATAGATATACAATTTTGTTTGACACCATATCATAAATCTATCTTTATGTAGGACAGGCCGCCGCTGCGCTTGCGTGCCGTTTTCATTTTCTATTGGTGCTGTTGCTGCCGGCCGAACAAACGACAAAACAAACCGAGGAGAAATCATGAAATCAATATGGCGATTTTCTGATTTTTAGCTAGCAAGTTTGTAGTGTGTATTGTGAACGATTTTTAAGTGATTATTGTTGTGTTTACAAGTTTGGACTATTTAAATATTTGTATTGTATTGTTTTCGAACCAATAATCTTCGATAAGTTATCAGAGATTTTAATTTCTAAGTAGGTAGTTTTAAAAATTATTTTGCATTTTTAGTATACCTAATCATATTTGTTTTGTATGTAAAATTGTGGTTGATTTATATTTTAATTAAGCCTTTGTAGTTGTAATGAAAACTTTGAATAAAATATTTAAGAGTATGCTTCTTTTTTTCCTGTTGAGCTATTTTTCGCAACCTTATTGACATTTAAAAAAGATTATTCAACAAAATGATTTGTCAAGTTTTTCCAGACCCTGAAAAGTGCTTAGACGTACATACATTCTACATCAGATAAACTACAGGTAGTTTTTCCTAAGGTGCCAAGCTTTTAAAATAATTACTTCTGAAAACTATATTCTTACTTCATTCGAATAATTAGTCCAATAAAGAGTGTACCTACTCAAGTATTTTTGCATGCCTATGATATGCATAGGTAGTTCAGGTAGTACTTAATCAAAATTTCAATAACTTATTTTATTTAAAACCGTTAAAATACGATGAATAACAAATAAATATTCCTAACAAACTATTCGTATGATATCATCTACGTATCGTAAAACAGATTGTTAAAAAGTGTACTGTATCATATCGCATTCTAATTACTAAAAAAATATTAGCGTTCATATTTTAATGAATCCCGCTTGTATTTCAAATATTTGCATTTTAATTCGTCGGGGATCACCAATAGAATACATCATGTTGAGACATGCGCAAATAAGGCATGTCCTCCTTAAAGACAAACTTATGCGAGAAAACACAGCCGTCGTCTATATCTATCCTTTAACACTGGCTTCACCGCTGTGCTGATGCGAGCAATATATTTGTTATTATATATATG
Source organism: Pissodes strobi (assembly GCA_016904865.1). Taxonomy (NCBI): domain Eukaryota; kingdom Metazoa; phylum Arthropoda; class Insecta; order Coleoptera; family Curculionidae; genus Pissodes; species Pissodes strobi. Next base: position 18,981 of record MU192345.1, on the reverse strand, counting down.
AATAAAATATGGTTTGACATTGACACTTTTGACAGTCAAGTTTGATATCTTCTTCTTCTACGTAACTACGTTACGTAATGTGGCTTTCACCGGTTGGTATTCAGCCATCTCCAAGTTATATAATTGTTCGGGCGCGCGCAACACGCATCTGGGCGTAGCCCGGCATTATTTCATTTTGTTTATATACTTATTTATTGTTATCATTATTTTTTTTAAGACAGGATAGGAGTTAGTATTAAACAGAACAACAAATGTAAGTCTAGGAATTGGACAACATGGGGAATATTCATTTAGCGATTAATTAATATTTTGATTTTGATTTTTTATTATTATTTTTTTTATTTCCGCGACTACCGATCAAAACATAAATAGTTTGGCTTCTATTTTCCCATATTCTAAATTATGACTTTACAAATTCAATTTATTTTCTCTTAAATAATTAATAATGATCTTTTGGGCATCGAAATTCCTGGTTTGTAAGAGGGTGTATATTGAGAAAGGGCTAGTGATTCCCAGTTTAGACAATGCTTGATAAATACTTTTATTAGTTAATGGGCGTTCCAGGATCAAATGTTGGAGGGAACCTACCTCTCCACACTCACAATTCGGATCTTCCTTACATTTTATTTTATGTAGATGTTGTGGAGTAATACAATGTCCGGTACGCATCCTTATTATTGTTGTTATATGTCTCCTGTCGACATATTCCATTTTCTTAAACCAAGGACTGTTTAAAAAAGTTGGCTGTACCTGTTTATAGAATTTTCCCTTGTGTTGCAATGTTTCCACCCAGTAAATTTTCCATTTATTATTATGCTCCTCTTTCAAGTGTGGCATAAACTCTTGATAATTTAACTTCAAATTTGGTTCCACATTGAGACCTCTTCCTATGTTAGCTAAGGTATCCGCCATTTCATTTCCCTTGATTTGGACGTGACTTGCTATCCACCCTATTTTAATTTGAAGGCCCATCTCATTAGTGTTAATGATTAATTGTCTGGTACCCATAGCAACATGATCTCTATCCTTATTCAACCCTGTTTTCCATATTTTTTGTAAAACACTCTTCGAGTCTGATAGAATGATAGCTTTACTTATATGCTTTTCAACACACAAGGAAACTGCCTTTTGTATCGCCATGATTTCTGCAGTACATATCTGAGTGTATTTGTTGAGTTTCGACGAAAAAGCTACATTTGCCCACTTACAATAAACTCCCATTCCAGTTGTGTTGGTTTTTTTATCTTTTGACGCATCAGTAAAGAACCAGTGATATTCTTTCAATTTATGCATTTCTTTATTGAACTCATATCGGGCTGTTATCGGATCTTTTTTGATTTGCAGACTTATTGTGGGCACGGGCTTGAATTGATTCATGAAATCAAATTCAAAACAGGGTAGTGAGTTATGTGACCTTATTAAATTTTTGAAATGTTTAATATCCTTATATTGTTCAATTAGACAAGGCGTAGTTTGATATTTTGTACTTTTGTTTGGGGTTTTCTCATACCCTTCCAAGAGATCAAATAAGGAATTCGCTTCCCATTGCATATTTTTTAGTATAAATTTACGCGTCAGCCAAATTCTACGAAATTTCAACGACGTTTCTGAACATTCAGCGAGCAGTGCATTGATTGGAGTTGATTTCATGCACCCTGTTATTATTCTGAGTGCCTGAAATTATATGCTGTCCATTCTTTTTAAGTTTTTTTGACCATTTGGCCAAAAAATATTACTACAATATTCCAAATGAGACCTCACCATTGCTTTATATATAGTTAACAATATTAGAGGGTCCGCACCCCACCACACTCTGGACAAGGACCTTATGATGTTTAATCCCTTAGTTGCTTTGTTTACATATATTATTTATATGCTTATTCCAATTTAAATTGTATGTAATTATAATGCCTAGATATTTAATTTCTTCTGTCCATTGAATTTGGTCCTTGCCTACTGTAATTATATGCGAATGAAATTCTTTTTTCCTTTTATGACTAAACAGCATAGCTTTGGTTTTTTCCATTGATAATTTAAAGTTATGATCTTGTAGCCAAATTTTCAGATGACATAGAGATATCCATTTACTTCCTTCACTATTTGTTTTAAATCCTTTCCTGTGAAGCACAGTGTAATATCATCAGCATATTGTATAATTTTCATATCTTTTACTAATTTTTCATGCAACGACCTGGCAGGGGCGGCTTCTCAATAAGTGCGCCCGTGCGCGCGCACTGCCTGCGAAAGTAAACGGAAAAATAAAATCTTCCCTACATACAATTTAACATAAACTAACTATAATTTGCGAATTTACATATTTTTGAATCTCCACTGGCCGCAGAATACATTATTTATAAGAGCGAAATCGAGGCACGACGGCGACGATTAAAACGCAGAGCGTCCAACGGCGGCCCCAGTCGAACTTGAAAAATCCCTCAAATTTAGGACTTTTTGAAAAAAATCCCCAAAAAAATGTTTTTTTTTTGTTTTCGTAGATTATGATATTTTATTCCTGGATTTTAATAATTTTTTGTGGCTAAAATATTTTCCCCATATCTCTAAAATATCCCCAAAATAGGCTCTGTTACAAATAAAGCCTGAAGAACTAGAAAATATTTAGTTCAAATAAAAGCTACTTTGTCCAGGAATTTTTTTATTTTTCAAATGAAAGAGAGAACTTATAACCAACAGTAAAAACAAGATAAAAAAATGAAAAGGTGTGTGCTTAAGACCGTACGACAGGAGAGAAAACTCCAATAATGCGATATTAAAAGCTAAATAAAAATAAGAAAAAAGTTTCTTGAAAGAAGGCTTCGGGTATCGAACCCGTTACCTAATAACGGGTAACGTTACCAAACTAAATTAAATTAATTAATAATAAATTAAATATTTTTATGACACAACTGTAGATGGCGTCCGCGCAGCTCGGACATAAAGATTAGTAAAATATATATTTTTTACATTTTATGATCAGAATAATTGGATTTTTGTGTTTTTATCTGATTTTGTGATTTAAGAGATCAGATTTGAGTCGAATCGCGTCAAACTGAAAATTCCCTGTTATTCCCCAGGTAAATATTGTTTCCCCAGTAGAAATCCCCAGAATAAAATATCCCCGAAAAATACCCCAAAGAAAAAAAAATCCCCTAATTTTTGGGAAAAATCCCCTAATCTGGCAACCCTGTAGTGTTCGGCGCTCTTGTTATATGTATTTTCGTCATGCAAAACGGTCGGGATTGTTCGTAAAAATCACGAGAAGTCAAGGCGCATCCGTGCGCTATTTAGATCCGCATTTTGTAGCTTAATTTAGTGATAATAGTAAGTCCCAAGCTGATTTTTTCAGGAATGAAAGTACATGATAAGATAACCCTTATTTCGGAGGTAATACAAAATTAGACTCCACAAAAGGACACTATCATCAAAAATCGAGATATTGGTACCATCGTATAGAGGAAAAAATACTTATTTTTTGGTCCAATGTACAATAAGGTGTTTGTAGGAAGTATTTTTTGATAATTATTCAAAAAAAATCATTTGCATTAGCCCATATGGAAGAAAAAAAATTTAAATGGAAATATCTCGGTTTCAACCGTGCAAAAATTTCATTAAAAAATAGTTATTTTTAAATATAACACTCAATTAACAAAAAAGGAAGGCCTACATGAAAAAAAATATTCTTTATAAAAGTTTCGCTTATGTCTTGACAAGGTAATAGAGCAAATCCCATATTTTTTGCTAATAAACTAACAAAGCTATCACAATAAATAATGAGAGACGTCATGGGTTCATGCCCTAATTAAATATGTCCAGCCTCCTCGCCTTCAAGCTACGGCTGATGGAACACATTATATTATTATAGGTCCTGAAAAATTCAGCTTGTGTGGAAAAAGTGGGAGGTAAATCGTTTTTTAGATCGAATATTACATACTACTATTATAAGTATTATTCTGTATTATACTTTATACTCCAGTCGAGCCGTGAATTTCTTTTTGTTTTGTTCGGTTCGTTGACGCTTGTTAATTAGCTGCATATGAACTCGTGAGTATAGTGTACGTAATATTGTTTAGTGTTTTATATTTTTATTTTATACTATTATTTATTTATATACTATTACTGTTATGGCTAGTAGTTCGGGTTCTGACAATTGCTGTGGGGGCATAAATTCAGTTGACAATATTATTAAAAATAACTTTTCTTTATTGGATCTGAATAAAAAGATTGAAATAAAGAGGTTAGGGCGACTGATGCCGGTTTTAAAATTAGACCAAACATATGCCAAGAAAAAGGATGGTCGGTCTTTCACCAGACATTTTAACCCCGAAATTTACACTCGGAACAAATGGATATGTGGATGTAATGTAAGGAACTCTTTGTTTTGTTTTCCGTGCTTATTATTTTATATCCCAAATATGGATAAGAATTGGAGCCGCTTAGGTGTAACTGACTTGGGCCATTTACATGAAAAAATAAAAAAAACACGGGGGGTCCAAATCTCATTTGCAGGCTAGTACGGAACTTGCGTTACTTGGGAAAGTTAACATTGCACAACAATTAAGTTCTACATACCGCTAGACATAATGAGGTAGTAAGGAAAAATCGGCACATTTTGGGGAGAATTATAAGTTGCGTAAAGTTCTGTGGTGTTTTTGAGTTGGCACTCCGAGGCCACGATGAAACAGACGAGTCTCTAAATCGTGGAATTTTTAAAGAACTAGTAAATTACAGTGCCGAATTGGACAATGTGTTGAAAGAACATTTAGAAACATCATCTGTTTTTAAAGGAACGTCGAAAACAATTCAAAATGACATTTTAGACTGCATGTTAACTGTGTGTAAAAATGCGATATTGAAAGAAGTGGCAGATGCGTGTTTTTTGTCAATTCAGTGCGACGAAACTACTGATGTTAGCAATTATTGAGGTATGTCAAGGGGCATGTTATATGCGAAAGATTTTGGACCTTTTGCCGAATCACTGATAAAACAGCCAATGGTTTAGTGCAAAGTATCCAACAAGAAATAGACCCAATGATTCAAAATCCCAACAAATTAATAGCGCAGGCGTACGATGGAGCGAGCGTTATGAGCGGATCTGTTGGTGGCGTACAAAAAAAAATGCGTGAAAAATACCCGTATGCATATTTTGTTCATTGCTATGCTCATCAATTGAATTTAATAATGCAAAAGGCTGCGAGCCAAAATCCACAAGTACGGATTTTTTTTAATGATTTATCTGGAATTCCCGCATTTTTTTCCAATTCGTCTAATCGAAGTGACGTGTTAGAAAAAATAGTTAAAGTCAGACTGCCGCGTGTTGCCCCCACTCGATGGAACTTCAATATACGAATAGTTAATACTGTTTATGAAAATAGAGAAAATATTATGACCCTGTGTTTTCAATAAGAAATTTCTGAAAAAACCGAAAATACGGTTAGTGGCAGAGAAGCAAGCGGTTTAATTAGAACACTAGAATATTCAAATTTTATGTTTTGGTTAACCTTTTCTCACAAAATTTTTCCTCACGTTGATACACTTTATAATCAATTTCAGTCTAGACATGTTGACGGTATTCAATTGCAAAAGTCTATTTCTAATTTTGAGTCATCTATAAGCATTCGTAACGAAACTGAAGCAATTGAACAGGAATGGAAAACTGAAACTGTTTCTAAACGTAGACGTTTGGGTGATACTGATAGAAAAAGCGTAAATGCCAAAGAAATATGCGATGCTATATTGACTCAAAGTGAAAGATCGGCTCTCATATAGGGGACATTTAGAAGCAAATTTCCCTAGTTCATATGAGTATTTTAACAAGAGTTTCCCATGTGAAATATTTCATACAGTTACGAAGATGTATCCAATGCTCGAAAAGGCGCGATTAAAAACAGAATTGGAAGTTATTTACTCAAGAAACGACTTTTCGCAAATACAAGGTGCCACAAGTACTTTGGAATTCATTCAAAAAAATGATCTAGAAAGCACTTTTTCAGAAGTCGCCAAGCTACTAAAAATAATTATGACAACACCAATGAATACCGCTAAACCTGAACGGTGCTTTTCGACGCTAAAAAGGCTGAAAACTTTCCTTCGGAATTCCATGACGAATGACAGACTGAATGCCTTGGCAATGATGTCAATAAATAGAGATTTTGTGCAAGACATACCCAACTTTGATGAAAAGGTGTTAGAAGTATCTGTTGCGCTTAAAAGCCGACGAATGGATTCCTCATTTAGAGACTAGAGTGAGCCGGGAATGAGTTTGTGTAAATAGAAATTTCTTATTTGTTTGATTTTGACGGTTTGAATTTGAATTCAAGTGAACATTTAAATACTGGTGAACTGAAACAAAAACTATGTACTATGTGTATGTGATAAGGTCTACGTTGATCGGTTGAATCTCAGATTCCATACTGAAATACCTACTTACATGCTTATATGGTGTACGTGTAAAAATTTAATAAGGTGCGTTTTTTTCGAGGCTTTTTTTAGATTATTATTTTTTTTTACTGGAGTTATGATTGAAATTTTGCCATTAGAGAAACAATATAGTGACGATGCTGGTGCGTCTTTTCATGAAACTTAGTTAAGCATTAACTTTGAACCATTTTATTTTTGTTTAGTGTTTAATAAAAATTTACGGCAAATTATTTTGATTGTTTGAAGTATGCAGAGAGCACAATTTGCAAGTTCTCTTTTTGCAGTAATGTCTGACGACAGCACCAATATTTCAACACAGTGTCAAATGATTTTTTCATTTTCTTGACCTTTTTATAAACATAAAATGAAAGTGTGTGTGTGTGTGTGTG
>MU192345.1:0-12078 GCA_016904865.1 Pissodes strobi | reverse complement strand
TGTGTGTGTGTGTGTGTGTGTACACACCTTTCGTAAGTTGTGGGGAAAACCGTGTGAAAAAATCCAGGGCTGTGGGGACCTGTAATATTGTGGGGACCTACACACGTCCCCACAACTAAATTTGTAAATTTCTCTTGAACCATTGCATTAAAATCTAATTTTATTTTATTTTTCTATCTCTCTCTTTCATGACGTAAGGTGACGTTGTTGGCCATTTTGCAATAAATTTGATTAAAAAGTTTAACACGATTTTTCGGAGTCCCCACAAGCATAGCAAATTCACATTGGTACACAAGTATAAATTTAGATAAGTTGTGGGGACATCATTATTAACCGTATAGTGGCGCCATCACACTATTCTGTTGCGTGTACAGAATTAAGTGCCACAAGGGAATATATTAAATTGAAAATGTTTCTGTTATCCTAGTATGGGGCCTCAAATCGTGAAAAATTGCATGCTGCATTTGCCACATGACGTCACAAGCGTGAAATATCGTGTTAGTTTGTTTATGCGGACGCCTTATCTTTTTGAAGTGAAAACTTCTTTAGGCGCGTTTTGCGTTATTTTTTTGCGGGGATTGAATGAGACCGAGCCGTCACGCATCACGCGTCATGCTCGGATATGTAACGTAACGCTCCTTCTACTGGCATGTTCCCGTACAGGTAGAGGGCTGAAATTTTCAGGGGATGTAGCCGGGGTAAAAAAGAAGATCCTGGACGAAAACGGGACTCCGTACCTCCCCCGTTTGGCCAGGAGAGGGGGAAAAGGAAAAAAATTAAATAATTAATTTCGGGAGAACGAGAAGAGGTATAAGGTCGAAATTTTTATGATAAATGCGCCCTATGGGGGGCCACCTTCAGCCATACGGGGGGACCGGAGCTCTAATTTAAGGGGGAATTTTGGGGGGAAAACCGTTTTTCAAGTGAAAAATTCTTTAGGCGCGTTTTGCGTTATTTTTTTGCGGGGGTTGAATGAGGCCGAACCGTCACGCATCACGCGTCATGCTCGGATATGTAACGTAACGCTCCTTCTACTGGCATGTTTCCGTATAGGTATAGGGCTGAAATTTTCAGGGGATATAGCCGGGGTAAAAAGAAGGTTCTGGACGTAAACGGGACCCTATATCTCCCTCCGTTTGGCCAGGAGAGGGGGAGAAGGAAAAATTTAAATAATTAATTTCGTGAGAACGGGAAGAGGTACGGGGTCGAAATTTTTATGATAGATGCGCCCTATGGGGGGCCACCATAGGCCATACGGGGGGGACCGGGGCTCTATTTTAAGGGGAAATTTTGGGGGGAAAACCGTTTTTGAAGTGAAAACTTCTTTAGGCGCGTTTTGCGTTATTTTTTTTGCGGGGTTGAATGAGTCGGAGCCGTCACGCATCACGCGTCATGCTTGGATATGTAACGTAACGCTCCTTCTACTGGCATGTTCCCGTATAAGTAGAGGGCTGAAATTTTCAGGGAATGTAGCCGGGGTAAAAAGATCTTGGACAAAAACGGGAACCCGTACCTCCCCCCCGTTTGGCCAGGAGAGGGGGGAGAAGGAAAAAACTTAAATAATTAATTTCGGGAGAACGGGAAGAGGTACGGGGTCGAAATTGTTATGGTAGTTGCGCTCTATGGGGGCCACCTTAGGATATACGGGGGAGACCGGGGCTCTAATTTAAGGGGGAATTTTGGGGAAGAAACCGTTTTCTCCCGTATCTCTGGCACGAAGGCTCGGATCGAAATTCTGACAAACGATGACCCCGCTCATTGAAGTTTTCACTTCTGTCGTGCGGTCTTAAGCACACACCAATCTTTGTTTATGTTATCGAGGTAATAAAAACTTTATGATGATGAAGAGGGTTTTGATTGGGTTTTAACCTAATTTTGGCGGCTAACCAAAACTAACCAAAAACATTAAATTTTATTATAACGAATCGGAACCAGTTTAAATAACTAAAATAAATAGGATCTAACTAAGGGTTGATTCAACGACTAACCAAAACGGGCTAAAACGTATCAGAACAGGTTACAAAAATTAAAGTAAGTTAAAACGAGCCAAATTTTGGCGGCTAACAAAAACTAACCAAATAGTTTAAATTTGATTATTACGTATCGGAACTGGACAAATGAATAAAATAAATTGGAACTAACTGAAAGTATCCGAATAATGAATGAATGACTAACTAAAAGCAGCAAAACGGGCTAAAACTTATCGGAACAAGTTAAAAATGTTAAGGTAAGTTAAAATTAACCCAAATTAACAGAATTTTGGCGAACCAAAACTAACCAATTACATTACAATTGCTGATACCGTACCGGAACCGGTTTAAATGACTAAAATAAATAAAAACTAACTGAAATTTACCGAAAGTTGATTGAACAACTAACTACTACTAACCAAAAGCACCAAAAAGGGCTAAAATGTATCGGAACAGATCAAAAATATTAAAGTAAGTTGAAACTAACCAAAATTAACCGCATTTTGGTGACTAACGAAAATTAACTAAAAGCATTTAATTTGGATATAATTACGTATCGAAACCGGTTCAAATGACTAAAATAAATTGGAACTAACTGAAAGTAACCGAAAGTTGATTGAATGACCAACCAAAAGTAACTAAAAACACCATAAACGGGCTAAAACGTATCAGAACACATTAAAAATGTAAAAGTAATTTAAAACTAACTCGAATTAATCGAATTTTGGCGCCTTACCAAAACTAACCAAAAGCATTAAGTAGTATATTATTTTATATGGAGGAAAAGTGATACTTTTAATGGCGCGCTCGTGTGTAACAGCCGAACGGTGTGAGGCTGATAATAGAGAGCAAGCCATGAAAAGTAACTTTTCCTCCACATAAAATATGCTGTTTTTTCTTCAAATGTCGACAAATGAATGCAAAAATATCTCTTTTTAATAGTAATAATAATAATTATTATCAAAGATAAGTTGGTTTGCAAGGCGGCTTAGACCGGTATCGGTGAATAGGCACAGGTCGTTGCTATAGTAATGTAACATAAAGCTGTCAGTGGACACTGTCAACAATAATTATTTTTTTAAAATTGCGTCTCCGATTGCGTTTTAATTCCGTATTGATAAGCTATTATTGAGTAAGTTCGATTAAGTTAATAACCAATTTGTTCCCAAATTAGTGATTTTTAGAAATGCAGTGCACAAATTGAGTGATAAATACAAATTTTAGTTTAATAATTCTTGAGTGGTTGACGCTTGCTTTGTTGTTTGTTTGTATCTATGTTGCTATGGTAACACTTTTACCTCCGCCGGCGGAAAAGTGAAAAGTAAAGCTCCGGCGGAGGAAAAATTAAACTTCACGGCCGCCTACACAGTCGAGTAATGACGGATTTACTGACGTTTGAAGAAAAATTGCTTTTATCGTACCGCAACCGGTTCGCATGACTAAAATCTATTAAAACTAACTGAACTTTACCGAAAGTTGATTGAACGACTAACCAAAACTAACCAAAAGCATTAAAAAGGGTTAGATCATATCGGAACAGATTAAAAATATTAAAGTAAGTTGAAACTTTCTCAAATTAACCGAATTTTGACGACTAACTAAAATGAACCAAAAGCATTAAAATTGGTTATAATAACGTGTCGGAACCGGTTCAAATAACTAAAATAAATTGGAACTAACTGAAAGTAACGGAAAGTTGACTGAATGACTAACTAAAAACAACAAAAGGGGTTAAAGTAATTTAAAACTGACCCAAATTAACCGAATTTTGGCGACTAGTTCAAACCAACCAAAAACATTCAAATTGCTTATAAGGGTCCGGAACCGGTTCAAATGCCTAAAATATATTAAGACTAACTGAACTTTACGGAAAGTTAGTCGAATGACTGACCAAAACTAACCAAAAGCACCAAAAAAGGCAAAAACGTATCGGAACAGTTTAAAAATATGAAAGTAAGTTGAAACTAACCCAAATTAACCGAATTTTGACAACTCCCTAAAATTAACCAAACACATTTAAATTGATTTGGAGACAAATTGAATACAAATGGTATTTTGTTTGTACAACCACTCTTAACGTTATGAATTGTAAAAAAAGGACGAAACTTGAAGTTATATGCATTTATGTGGCATATTTTGGTAAACTAAACTTACGTAATCTACTTGAATCTAACCCAAACTTATATCAACTATTACTTTCAACACAATTATTTTGAGTTTCTTTAGATATGAAATTTAATAAGCGTTGCATCCTTTTTCGGAAATTTCAATGTCAATCTCCCCCGATTGCATCTTTGTAAAGGGTTCTAAATTTTTATATCAATCCGGCCACCTAGCTCAGACTCTTCATCAATAGCAGTTGCAATAGCTCAACTGAAGTTCTGAAAACTGCATTATCACTTTCGCACACGGACGCTTCCGGTTTAGTCCCGAGACATTATACTGGATATAAATAGCGCGCAGAACGCGTGTAGTTTTTAGTTAATCAATGAATGCAGAATTGTAATGATCTATTAGTTGTAAAGTTATAAGAATAGTTTAGAGTGTTATAATTTCGAGGCATCATAACTTGATACCCATTTAATAACTGACGTATTATTTGTGGTAAGTAACAGGTATCACATTTAAGTACCCTAGACTAACATTTTATTATCAAATTTAGTAGTCAATAATAAAAGGTATAAGGTAATTAATATTAACGAGTACTACTATTGACGTGCTTTTGATCACAAGTAGCGCAGGGTTTTAAGGAATTTTGGTATTTTAAAAGTTTGGTTGGTTTCACTTTAGTATGCAATAGGTTTCTTTTTCCTAGGCCTGTCCGGCGTACGTCGCCATATAGCACTGCAGCCTGTACAGGCTTATTGTGCTGAGCCTATGTCATTTTAAGATAGCCACTCCAGTATTTTTGTGTCCTGTACGAGGCCGTACAGGTCTTTTACTGGGTGTTTGATTAGTATTTCTGGGTCTATATTTGATTGTCCAAAGATGCTGAGTTGTCTGCGGTCCAGTGCCTCGCAGTTGATCAGGATGTGTCTGGCCGATTTCGGTTCCTTATTGCATAGTCTGCAGTTAAGGTCTCCGTTATACAGACCCATCCGGTTCAGGTGTACCTTTAGGGGTGCATGACCGGTCAAAAGACAGGTTGTGATTCGTGATCGTACGTAGCAGTTTTCCGGTCCGTTTTGACATGGTAGGCCAATAAATTCCTTTCCATGGTTTTGCCTGGGGATTTCTGCCCAGTGACGTCGATGTTCTTCTTGAACCCAGTCTTTTGGTTTTCCCAGGGCCGGTTCTGGGCCGATTAGTTTTGTTTCTGATCCTCTCCTGGCGAGTTTATCAGCTTTCTCATTGCCTTCGATCCCTCTGTGTCCTGGCACCCAAATTAGCCTTACCATGTTCTGGTCTGCCAGGATTTGTAGTTCTTCAAGGCATTTCCACACCAGTCTTGAGGAGACTTCTTGGCTCAGTAGAGCTCTTAGTGCCGCTTGACTGTCCGACAATATTAGGATCCGCCGATTGTTTGTTGCCCTCCTATTATTCTCTATGGCGCACTGAAGTATGGCGTATACCTCTGTTTGGAAAACAGAAGCATACATACCCAGTGCATAGTATTTACTTTGACCTTGACTGGCAGAATAGACTCCTGATCCAGTGCCAGTTGCAGTTTTTGTCCCGTCTGTGAACCAGGTTTGGTCCTGCCTCCTGATAGCTGTTAGTCCATTTTCCCATTCGGTTCTACTTGGAACGTTCACCTCGAATGATCTATTGAGACAGTATCGCTTTTGCATGTGGTCCATTTTCATGTTTAAAACATCTCCCCCCACAAGATCAGCGATTGCCATGTGTCCCGTCCTCCTAGTAACGGTGATTGTTTGCTGCAGTCTATGTGCTCCCAACCTGGCCTCCCCCCTTATAACAAAGTGTAGGGGCGGGAGGTCCAGGAGGGTCTCCATGGCCGCAGTTGGGGTAGGTTGCATTGCCCCCATCATTCCTAGACAGGCAAGTCTTTGTACCTTGCCCAGTTGTGAAATCGCACCTCTCTGTTGTGTCTTGGGCCACCACACCAGAGAGGCGTATGTTAGGATAGGTTTTACCACCATTTTGTATGTCACATACATCATTTCTGGTCTTAATCCCCATTGTTTCCCGTGTAAGCATCTGGTAACCATGAGTGATGCCATCGCTTTTTTGGTAATATTTTCTAGATGTCGGTTCCAGGTAAGTCTCGAGTCCAATGTTACCTCGTTCGAGATCTGTATGTTTTGTCCTCTCAGGCTAAGTGGTCCTAGATCCCCCACCTTGTGCCTTCTAGTAAAAGCTACGATGTTAGATTTGTTGGGACTGATATTTAAACCCTCTTGATCTACCCATCTTGTAGTCTGGTTCAGAGCATTTTGCATCTGCTCTCTAACCGTTGCGTTAATTTTGCCTCGGGTGATGATGACAATGTCATCAGAATATCCGAGTACACAGTGTCAGTGAGCGCCATGAGTAGGCCGTCCGCTACCACGTTCCACAGGAGCGGAGATAGTACTCCGCCCTGCGGACACCCTCGATGCACCCGAGCCACCCACGCGCTCCCAGCGACGGTTGCTTCTACCAACCTTCCCCTCAGCATGGAGTTAATCCACCGACAGCAAGTGCCCTCAACTCCTCTTTGCCAGAGGGATCTGGTTATTGAGTTGAAGGAGGTGTTGTCAAACGCCCACTCCACATCCAGGAAGGCGGTCAGCATCACCTCCCTGTTTTCCAGTGTATCCTCCACCCTCTTGACCAGCTGGTGGAGTGCTGTTTCTGTTGACTTACCTGTCTGGTAGGCATACTGGTCGGAGTGCAGTGGGCTGTTTACCAATACACCGTCCCTTATATGCCTATCCACAAGTTTTTCAAGTACCTTAAGTTCAAAGGACATAAGACTTTATGGGTCTTAGGGACTTTGCCGTATTCTGTCCTGCTTTCCCAGATTTCGGTATAAACGTTACCCTAATGTGTCTCCAGGCTTTTGGTATATATCCAAAAGCTAGGCTGCTTCTTAGAATGCTGCAGCATATCCTGCAATAGGTTTGCTATGCTAAGCTTAAATAAATGTAAATAGGGATAAATTAACGAAATTGATACTACAAGGAATTTGTAAATATTTTATTTTTCAAGTATTAATATATGTATTATAGGGTTTCTGTTGTTTACTTTTTACAAAAGGGAAAAATAAGTTTAAGAAAAAAAAAAAGAAATGTGACAGAATCTTACGATCCCAAACTCTAAGGGAGCTAGGTACTACGAAAGAACACAACGTAACAGGATGGGTCCGAAATAGGTTAGTATAAGCTGACGATCACAAGTCTGACTACCGATTTTCAGAAGGTAATACATAGACTGGGAGTAGGTATGTTTCAACTTTCAACTGATTTTAATATATTTTTAATCTGTTTCGATATGTTTTAGCCCTTTCTGGTTAGTTTTGGTGAGTCGTTCAATCAACTTTCGGTTAGTTTCAGTTAGTTAAGGGTGACTTTTAGTTAATCACGACAGACTAGTCGTTTTGCATATCGTTAGATAGGGGATTGAGAGACAACTCGAATGCAAATGTTATTTTGTTTTTACAACGACACTTCTTAACGTTATAAATTGGAATAAAAGAACGAAATTTGAAGTTATATGCATTTATGTGGCATATTTTGGTAAACTAAACTTGCGTAATCTAATTTAATCTAACCCAAACTTATATCAACTATTATTTTCAACACAATTATGAGTTTTCTCAGATATCAAACTTAATAAGCGTTGCATTCTGCTCCGGCATTTTCAAAGTCAACCCCGGTTTCATCTTTGTAAAGGGCTCTAGATTTTTATATGAATTCTCTAGGCCGACCACCTAGCTCGGACTCTTCATCAATAGCAATTGCATTAGCCCAACTCAAGTTCTGAAAACTGCATTATCACTTTTTATAAACTCTCAAGGCATCGCAACACTTGTTAACACCGTGACGGGCGATCTCTCAACTCCGTTACAGGCCTGTGTAGCATGTTTACTGTCACGGCAAGCGACCATTTGAATGTTTGTGCTACCCAATACAACTAAGCTTTCCGTATATATCATCGCCGACCGAGAAGGTTTCCGATATGTGCGTCCGGGTGAGAATAATACAGAAGCCGGCGGACGCTTCCGGATTAGTCCCGAGACATATTCTACTGGATATAAATAGCGCGCGGAACGCGTGTAGTTTTTAGTTAATCACTGAATGCTGAACTTTAAAGATCCATTAGTTGTAAAGTTCTAAGAATAGTTTAGAGTGTTTAATTGTATACAGTGATAAAGAACAAAGGGAGTAATATTTTAAAATAGTAAAAGTTAAAAGTTGTGCTTTTGTCAGAACCCGCGGGAAAAATGTAACACTTGGTGTCAGAAGTCGGATTGTGAATGGACGGGACTTGTGAACTGTTCTTCGAGGAAAGAAGAGGATACAAACAAGTACGTCAACGAGACAGTTTTAATAGGTGGATTTTCTGAATGTTTTATAACATGTATCGTCAATACAAGGCAGCAAACGGCAGAAATGGAGCAAATAAATAAAATGTTAGCCGATTTCATTGAAGATCTAAATGATTAGAGACAAACAGAACAGGACTGGCTGTAGGTCTTTTGGGTGGCCCTTTTTGTGTAATAGGCTATTCCAGTTTGCCGACTTGCGATTTAGGTCTCCAATGACTATCCTGGGTCGACGGCCTAGTTCTGCAGCAAGTCTTCGCGAGACAGTTTGAATATCGTTCTCATATCTACCGCCTATATGCGGGTTTGTACCTCAATAGTGACAGGCTCAATCTCAACATTATCTATGGCAACGTAGTGGTGATTGTTCTTCTGTTGCACTAAGAGCGCTACGCGTCCGCAAGTTATTATTTTCTTTAATTGTTTAAACAAGTAATGATTTTTCCCCTTTAAGTTGTTCAATGCTCGTGGAGCTATGACGAGTTACACCGAGAGTAGTATTAATATCCACTTACCGAATTCGACCAGATCTTCTTCATTAAAGTAAACACACGGCAAGATCGGAAGTGTGCTCTCAATCTGCCCGCTGCTCCGGAGAGCGGTTTTTTGGCGCCACCGAGTTCGTTACGGACCAAACTGGAGATCCCCGCGTTATTCTTGGAACTTGCTGCAAAACCTCAGTTCCTCCAGATAAACCTGCCGACAAATATCACAAACCAAGAGAACGACAAGACCGATCTGGAACTGCTGAAATTCTAAACTACCGATGATTGTGAATCCAAATAAAACGCCGCAAATACTTTCTCTTTATTTGAAGAGCACTAGCTGGACCAATAATAAAAAAGGTAAATAGACAATAGCCTAAGAGCAAATGGCGAATGTCCAAAATTCCGATATGTTTCTCTTTTTTCCCCCCGGAATGAAGGAGGGTGGTTAGCACCCCAAAAAAACTAAACTATCAAATAAAACAATAGATTTAGCTATAAGTATAAAGGCGGAAAAAATTATCAGTGGTTGACCAAACTCTATGAATATTAAAGTCCAAAGAAATGCAGTAGGCACTACTTAAACTCTTAAGATCCCCCGCGAGTAGTAGGGGTAGTAAAACGGAAACTTTGGTTTGGTCCACCGCGCGGGTTGGTGATCACGTAAACCGCTATGACAAATAGAGCGCAGTAATCTAATTGGAAATATGGAACTGATAAAATGACAAATATTTCAAACACAATGATTTAAATCTAAAGCTAGCCTAGCACTTAACCTTTTGTTTTCCCCAAAGTTCCAAAGTGCTCCAACCCGGTTGGGCGGAAAATACCCTCCGACCTTCAACGCGTCTCGCCGGTATAATGGGCGAACTGGTCATACCATGCAGGTTAGCTCCGCTAGGCCAAAACGACCGCGTCCGGACCAATAAGCAAACCACCAAGGTTCTACCAGGAGAAAAGGCTTCTAAATCCTCGTGAGGTGGAACAGCTATCTCCTACCCCAGAGGGACAGCCCTCTCTTAAAAATAATGAGGGCACACCACACGGCACAAGAGAGAACTGCCCAGCGCAAAACATGGCGGTCTTCACCAGTAAAAAAAACCGTTTCATAAATCCTTGCATACGCAAGATTTTCCCGTATGGTACAATACTATACTTAATCAAAACGAAGCTCCACACCTAAATCGGGAATAACTACCCGCTAGTCGACAAAATCCGTCGCAGACTAATTCGGCGTAAACAAATTTTAAAATCGACTCTCTCATTAAACGGCTTCTCTGGAAAAGGACCGATCCTTTTCTCGCGAAACGAGTCGACCTCTTCGCGTCGTGACCGAAGAGTTCCTGCACCAAAACTTTTACTGCGACGTTCCTTGTCGCTCCAATCAAAACGGATTTCGTAAGACACGCGCAAGAGATATCAATTATTACCTTCAGCACTACGAAAAATAGCAACTGGTACAGGGGCGTACCAAAACTTACTTATAATTGAAGACCAAAAACGGAATGTCACAAGGTGCTTCTGGGGTGGTCGTGTATGTAAATGTCGTAGTTAGGGAAGGAGATCCTGTGGTCCCTGGAGATTTGGTCACCAAAAAGGCCAAGATGTCGAGTGATCTAGAATAGCAATTCCTATATCTTCTGTCTACGCCCCTGGATGCTGTAACTTCTATTTTATGAAGCTGTGTTTGTCTAGCCATTTATTCATTTTCTGTAGATCAGCATTTGACCCTGTTAGGAGTTAGCACATTATATCCATATCTCTGGCAGTGTTGGCCCGTGCTTCTGTGCATGAAATGAAAGTTAGAGCAGGTTTTCTAAATGCAATTTTCTATTTTTCTCTAAAGATTTTACTTTATAAAAAAGTTCTCTTGGGCGCCCTAAATAAAATCTTTCATTTTATCAAAATATTTTTCTGATTCTTCCTAATTTTAATTTATAAGACTTTAAGAATTCTTGGCCCGTACCATGGGGTGAAAGAACCTATACCAACTTCTATCCCACGAATGTTGCAAGAAAATATTTTTCTCGAGTAAAAGATGTATACTCTCCGATATATTTAAAATTTGTTATTGATTATTTTTTGACCTTGCTGTGTGGACTTCTTTACACAGTTAGAATGTCTTAAGGTGCGGGGGCCTCATTACACAGTTAATATGCTTTAAGCAATGGGGACTTTATTACACAGCTAACATGCTTTAAGCAATGGGGACCTTGTTACACATTTGACATGCCATTAGTTACGGGGACCAAAATACACATGTAAGTTTGCCATTAGTTATGGGGACAAAAATACACATGCACGTTTACCATTTGTTGTGAGGGTGTCCCCACAACTTTTTGTTGAGTGTATTCGGATTCCACGGTGTGTAAATAAATTTTACAGGTATCTACGTAATCAGCGTGAAAAGGACAACAAGATGGCTATCTTCGTTTCAAAACCCCCACAACTCATTAAAAATTCACAGGTCCCCACAGCTTTCGTAAGGTGTGTATGTGTGTGTGCGTGTGTGTGTGTGTGTAGGCACTGCATTATCTGTGGCATCTTGTGTGTGCATATGACCAAACTGTGGCATCCGCTCAAACTGTGGCATCTTGTCTTAAGATGCCACAATTTTCTACCATCCATTTCGTATTCCCGGCATCGCGAGCTTTCGTTCTGTACCTTTAAAGCGCAAATCTGAAAAATACGCCACAGCTAATGGAAAACATGACTTTTTAAACACAGGTCAAAAAACCAAATTGTGGCATCGTGATATTTCGTTGCCAAAAGCGCCCTCTATCGGTGTGTATTTTTATCAGGTACTGCATTAACTGTGGCATCTGTAACCCCCCTACCCCGTCTATGTTTATACACACTGTTTATGTTAGTAGGTAGTACATTTGCTGTGACACCTCCCTTCTCTTAACTCCTTCAATAGTTTATTTTCGGCGGCCGCACATTATCTGTGGCATCTTCTTCAGATATTCTTTTTAAATACTTGTTCACATAAATATTTCCATGTAATTTTATTATATTAAAAGCTTGTAACATGACTTATTATATTAAAGCGCTCCGTAATACCCTTTATGTTGTTTCGCCAGTTGTTTTAATACGATGTTTGACATGATTCGTGAAAGTTAAATGTGAATTT
>JAEQML010058746.1:0-29700 GCA_016904865.1 Pissodes strobi | reverse complement strand
ATTGGATTTGTGACGGGTGGTGATGGGATTTGGCGTTTAGATATCTGTTGGTATGGGTGTGTTTCCTATAGACGGTATAATCTAGGGTTTTGTCCGGCGTTCTAGTGATGTGGAGGTCTAGGAAAGGTAGCTTCTCATTCTTTTCTATTTCTAATGTGAATTAGATTCTGATGTGAATTTGGTTTAGATTGAGTAGGAAAGTGTCCAACTGTTCTCTACCATGGGGCCATATAATAAAGGTGTCACGCTACGTAGACTAAAACTAAAACTAGTTTTAAGCAAAGGTAATCAGGTGTTATTAAAATTACCAGAAGCTGAAGCAACACATTCATTTTTATTTAATAATAAACTATTCTGTACTTGAAGGCACTAAGCGAATTCTTTCTATGTTAAAGTGGTCTCTCATGTCGTGCTACCTAATTCATTATACTGTACATGTTTGCATACAGTATGTTGAGGCTCCAAAATGCACTGTTACACGTTTGGCTAGTGATCCATTTTCAATATTTCTTTTTGGTCATGACTCCTTTTGATGGCGTCGCACCCTGTATGGGCGACTAGATGTTTTTTCACATTTATCACAACTGTAAGACATTGCTTTATATGTAATTGCACACTTACACAAAAATATACTCTTCTTACTAGACAAACTATTGCTAACCTATATGTGCTAACCGTTCTTTTCAGTCTTTTATGCCACGGTCGAACATCCCCACCACCAAAACCGACAATAATCTCAAGATCAAATGCCTTAGCCCAAATAGGCGAAAGTTCAAGGTCAAGTGGGTGGTGTCAAGATGACCGGTGAAGGCATGCTGAAAATCTTCTGGTCTTAACGCTAGTATTTTTAACACTTCTTCAGATGCCCTTAAGGTAGCTCTCGTTGCTCCTGTTTTTAAAAAGGGTGACCCTTTGTCGTCTGAAAATTACAGGCCCATATCGCTCTTACCTGTCATTTCCAAGGTTGTGGGGAACTGCAGTGCGATTAAAATTGTTGACTTTTTTGAGGGAAACAACCTGCTTTCTGAATGCCGATTTGGATTCAGAAAGGACAAGAATACTGTCTTGGGAGTATCTAATATAATAGAGGCTTTTCATAAAACTCAATACAGCTCGGACTTATTATGCGATCTCAGCAAAGCCTTTGATTGTGTCGACCATGGCATCCTTCTCCGGAAACTTAGATATTACAACTTCCGTCAAGACAGTATTGATTTACTGAAATCATATCTGGAGAACAGATATCAGTTAGTGAGGGTCGCTGGGGTGACACTGGCAAGGAGTAAAATTATTATCGGAGTACCACAGGGCTCAATAGTTGGCTCCTTACTCTTTTTAATATATATAAATGAACTTCCCTTGTATGAGCCGCTAGCCAAGTATACTCTTCTTGCTGATGACACAGCAGTGTCTTTTCCAGCTGATACCTTGGAGGAGTTGGCGAATGGTTCCAATCAAACACGCAGATAAGACAAATAGGGTGTTTTTTTCTATGAGAGAATTAAGCGATGTGCCGAATAGTTCAGGGGTGCTGTTCTTGGAAGTTGTCCTTGATCCGAGATTGCAGTGGAGAGAGCATGTTAGTGCACTGTCAAGGAAGCTCAGCAGGAGTTAGTACATTCTGCGGAACATATTCCAGTGTGTCTAGGCTGATATGCTACGAACAGCCTATTTTGCTATTTTCCATTCGCATATGTTATATGCAATCCTAGCTTTGGGGCATTCAGCTGGGAGGCACAGGGTGTTTGGTCTGCAGAGAAGGGCAGTGAGAGTGATGTCTGGGTTGGGATATAGGGATGACAGCAGGTGTGCATTCGCGTGCCTTGGAGTGTTAACTGTGCCTTGCTTGTACATTGTACATTCTTGAATGTTTTATCTATATTAGGAGGAATGTGGGACTGTTCCAGACTCATGAGGACATTCATGGGCGCAATACTCGTTCAGGGCATAACCCCAGATAAACCCACACCAGATGCGAAACCTCCCGCCTAACGCATGAAACAATAATTCGTTTAAAGCTCCGCCTCCTTGGGATGGCCAGCCATCCCAAGAAATAGTCAGGGCAAGCTCTAGTGTGATTCTAAACGCGAGCCACGCGAGTCTTTTGGTTTAGTCCGAGAGCGTTACGAAAAATAATTAATCTTTATTTTTCTTTTCTTAAAAATGCCTTGTTATAAGTGCCTTTATTTGAATTGTTCTACTAGAAGCGATGGCGAAAAATCATTATTTAAATTACCCCGCGATCCTGAAAGGTATGTATAAATGTTGTTTAATTCCAGCACACTTATTTCCAAAATTATTGCATAATCTAAAATCGAATGAGCACGAAATTCAATTAAATCTGATAACTGGCAGATACAATGTTATAGTTAAATCTTATTTAAATCCAACGAATGTTATACAGTGTCCGCCAGAATATTGGCCACATACGGGAAATTTTTGTATTATTATGATATCGGAATTTTTGTTTTAACCAATCGATTCTACATGTCTGACAATATAAAAATGCATTTTAACATTGAAAATGTTTCTGTTTTCCTAGTATAGAGCTTCAAATCGTGAAAAAGTGCTTGCTACATTTGCCATATTCATGACGTCATACGCGTGAGAGAACGTGTTAGTTTGTTTATTTAAACCTAAATTTGATTATAACGTATTGGAATCGGTTCAAATGACTAAAATAATTTGGAACTAACTGAAACTAACCGAAAGCTGATTTGACCACTAACCAAAAAGCGCTAAAACCTATCGGAACAGGTTACAAAAATTAAAGTAAGTTAAAATTAACCAAAACGAACCGAATTTTGGCGACTAACGAAAACAAACCACAAACATTAAATTTGATTATAACGTATCGGAACCGGTTCAAGTGACTAAAATAATTTGGAACTAACTGAATGTAACCAAAACTAACCAAAGGTAGCTAAAAGCACCAAAACGCGCTAAAATTAATCGGAACAGATTACAAATGTTAAGTTAAAACTAACCTAAATTAACCGAATTTTGGCGACTCACCAAAACTAACTACACATTAAAATTGCTTATAACGTACCGGAACCGGTTCAAATAACTAAAATATATTAAAACTAACTGAACTTTACCGAAAGTTGATTGAACGACTAACCAAAAGCATCAAAACGGGCTAAAACGCATCGAAATAGATTTAAAATATTGAAGTAAGTTCAAACTAACTCAAATTAACCGAATTTTGGTGACTAACCAAAACTAACCAAAAACATTAAAAATGCTTATAACGTCTCGGTACCGGTTCAAATGACTAAATTAAATTGAAACTAACTGAATTTTACCTAAAGTTAATTGAACGACTAACCAAAACAAACCAAAGGTAAGTAAAAGCATCAAATCGGGCTAAAACGTATCGAAATAGATTAAAAATATTAAAACTAACCCAAATTAACCGAATTTTGGTGACTAACCAAAAATAACCAAAAACACTAAAATTGTTTATAATGTATCGGAACTGGTTAAAATGATTTAACTAAATTAAAACTAACTAAAGCTAACCGAAAACTGATTGAATAACTAACCAAAACTAATCAAAAGTAACCATAAACACCAAAAAGGGCTAAAACGGATCGGAACTGATTAAAGGTATTAAAATAAGTAACTAACCCAAATTAACCGAATTTTGGGGACTAACTAAAATGAACCAAAACATTAAAATTGGTTCTGACTGAAATAAATTAAAACTAACTAAAACTAACCGAAAGCAGATTGAGTGACTAAACAAAATTAATCAAAAAAAACCATAAACACCAAAAAGGGCTAAACCTATCGGAACTGATTAAAGGTATTCAAATAAGTAACTAACCCAAATTAACTGAATTTTGACGACTAACTAAAATTAACCAAAAACGTTTAAATTGGTATCGGAATCTGTTCAATTGACTAAAATAAATTGGAACTGGCTGAAAGTAACCGAATGTTGATTGAATGACTAACCCAAACTAAGCAAAAGTAACTAAAAGCACCAAAACGGGCTAAAACTTATCGAAATAGATTAAAACTATGGAAGTAAGTTAAAACTAATACAAATTAACCGAATTTCGGTGAGTAACCAAAAACACTAAAATTCGGTATAACCTATCGGAACTGGTTCAAATGACAAAAATAAATTAAAACCAACTGAAAATTAGCCTTTTTGGTGCCTTTGGTTACTTTTGGTTAGTCGTTTAACCACCTTTCGGTTAATTTCAGTTAGTTTTAATTTATTTCAGTCATTTGAACCAATTCCGATACGTTATAACCAATTTTAATGTTTTTGGTTAATTTAGGTTAGTCGCCAATATTCGGTTAATTTGGGTTGGTTTTAACTTACTTTAATATTTTGAATCCGATACATTTTAGCCCGTTTTGGTGCTTTTATTTGCTTTTGGTTAGTTTTGGTTACTTATTTAATCAACTTTCAGTTACTTTTAGCACAGCTTATACCGTACCGAATCAGTTATTTAACTCTCCACGTGTTTTGAAGCAATAAAATCCAACCAATAGGAGCATTTTCCTCATATTCTTGGCGTCTGCAACGAGCCGAATTATATGAGGGCGACTTCGTTTATTTATGAATAACAGTACCGGTCTGGTGTCCAATGTAGTGTTATCTTTTTCTATTACGACAGTTTGCCGAATCGAAGAGACATAAACGGAGGTTGAGTCGGAAACTGAACACACCGCACAGCGTTGGACTCTCGATTTTTTGACAAGAAGCAGCAGGTTACGTTCTTAGAGTGGATTGTTTTCGTGTTATTATTTGTGCTCGATTGTTCGGTGATTTATTTAAGTGTGTTAACTTTGTGGACATTTAATCATTAAAGTGTATTCAATGTTAACCATGGTCGTACGTTGTTTTGTCTGCAAAAGGTACAAGAAAGCCAATCCAGCTTCAGAATATTTTAGTTTTCCGAAAAATGAAAGGTTGTAAGTAGATGTTTAGATTAGGTATTGAGATTAAAGTATAGTTCATTCATATCACATTGCATGATAAATTAATATTCTTCGTCGATAATTGTTTGGCTCCCTTCTGCAGGAAGTTTATCTTTTTAAACTTGAGACATAAATTGTAGTTTTGTCTAGCCTCTTAGCATCCCATAATAAAGGCAACCAATTAAGAACCGTCACACTAATATTACAAAGGTTGTATGTAAATTTCATTAGAAATAAGTAGTGAACAATGTCACATACCTACAACCATTAAATGGCTTCGAGTGACGAAATATCTCTTTATTAAGGCCGTTTGACACGATCACATTTTTGATAAAATTTCTGCTCGTAGTAATCTTTCGAAAACGGCAATCTTACTTTGCGCTCGAAAAACACACAGAACTTTTTCTACAGCCGCATTTTTTAAAATTAAATCCACATTTTTCTCTATACTTATTCTGAAATTTGCAAATGACTATCAGTTTTGACATAATATTATATTCGGGCTTCGAGCTAGAACAGGATTGCCAGCAACAAACTGTAACAAAAGCACGACTGTCATTTATTTATCTTCGGTTTCCATGACCATTCATAGCACACTCGACGGAAAAAGTGAGATTTTTCTTTTCCATATTCGCGCTCATGATACAATAAACGTAAGATATGATATCGCGCAGGCGACGATTCGCCTGTGACGTCATTGAGGGCGTTGTTTGGCGCCGCGCGCCGGCCGGCATTTACAACATGAACGAACGTGTGCTTTGCATTTGAGATTCGTATGTTTTATATTTAAATTTTGTTGGCGTTACTGTTCCTTAGACGGTGTTTGTTGGTATTTTTAATTAAAAAACGTTTAATAATGAGGTGTGCTGTGGACGGATGTAAGGTGGATAACCAAGGCAAAAACTTTGATAGGAATATAAGGTGTTTCACTTTTCCCAAAGACAAAATATGTGTAGTAAATGGGTTCACCTGTGTTTTCGTAAGGATAAATTTAATAAAACTTCTACACGTATTTGCTGAAAACATTTTGAGGAAGATGACTATGTACAGGGTGGCCACTTTAAGACGGGCCTATACCTTATCTTGAAGACTACGATGGTTGCAAAAAAGTTAAATACAAAAGTTGTTCCTAGTAAAACGATCTTTACTTTTTTGTATTTTTTTAATCGTTACTTTTTTATATACAGGGTTGTCAAAGAAAGTTACATTTTTTGAAATGAAACACCCTATATCTTATTACATTTTTGAATTCTACTTAAAATTCTAAACATATTAAATTTGATGTATGATGTTTAAACCTCTAAAGTTAGTAGTTTCACAGCTACAAACAGTTGAAAATCGATACTTTGGCTTCTTTTCACATTGGTAGCAGGAAGACCATTAAAGATGGAGTAAAATTAATTCCATATTCCTATCTTAACTTTCCAAGAGCTATCTAATGGTGCTAACTGATGGTACCTACAGAGGTACCAGATTTGGTACCCATGGTACCACCTGCCAATGGTACCTACCGAGGTACCAGATTCGGTACCCATGGTACCACCTGCCAGTGGTACCTACCGAGGTACCACATTTGGTACCCATGGTACCCTCGATGGTACCACCTGCTAATTAGTACCGTCAGATAGCTCTTGAAGAGTTAAGATAGAAATGTGAAATTAATTTTACTCCATCTCTAATGGTCTTGCTACCATCAGGATTTGATAAATTTAACAATTTCTAAAAAAAGAAAGATGACTAAAATTATTATTTAAGAAAAAATATTATTGATCGATTTTCTTTTTTTTTGCTCTCGATTGGCCAATACTCAATAAACGTTTTTTAGATAAACGTAAAAGTTTATTACGTTTTTCAAAAGATGCTGCTTTTAATATTACTATTTTGATCCATTCATCATAAACGTTATGTTGAATATTAGTTTTTTTTATTAAATAAATAGTATTAATATGTAATAATTAGTTTTTAATTTCACCCAGGACACAAATTTTCTTGATAAATAGAGAAAATAGGTAAAACATAATGATTATGTGCCTATAAACGTATGCATTTCAATAGAAGCCAAACACGCAATGACGTCACTGCGCGGAGCGAACGAATTTGAGACGGCTAGGTATCATACCTTCCGGTTATTGTATCATGGTTCGCGCTAGAGCGCAAAATAAGGATCCACGGCATTCGTCGATTTTGCGATTTCATTTCATTTTAGTAAATAGTTATTTTGCACGCGGCTGTAGAAAAATTGATATTCTATGTTCATATCAAAATATTTATATATTTTTTTATATAAACACCATATTCATGGTTATGTATAAATGACTGATCAATCTCGATCTCGTTTACCCTTTTTTATCAATTTCACTTACATATCATGTTTAATTTAATTTACTAAAAATGTAAACTAAATTAAACCCAGTCCGTCTCTGTTGAGTTCCAGCTGGCCATTAAAACCTAACATTTATAATGTATGAAGGGCATGCGCGAAAAATGAGGAAAGCATGAACAAGTCAAATCTGGCTTCATCGACATCAAAGGAGCCGACGTAGAGTTCAATAACTGATTCGATACGGTATAAGCTGTGCTTTCAGCTAGTTCCAATTTATATTAGTCGTTTGAATCGGTTCCGGTATGTTTTAATGAAATTTAATGTTTTTGGTTAGTTTTGGTTAGTCCTTAAAAGTTTGGCTCCTTTTGGTTAGTTTTAACTTATTTTAATGTATGTAACCTGTTCCGATACGTTTTAGCCCGTTTTGGTGATTTTGGTTACTTTTGGCTAGTTTTGGTTAATTGTTCAATCAACTTTCGATTAGTTTCAGTTCTTATTTATTTTAGTCACTTGAACCGATTTCGATACCTTATGCTCAAATTTAAGTTTAAATAAACAAACTAACACGATCTCTCACGCGTATGACGTCATGTGACAAATGTAGCATGTACTTTTTCACTATTTGAGGCCCTATATTAGGATAACAGAAACATTTTCAATGTGAAATAACCTTGAATCGGCATACATCAAAGCGCATTAAGGGAATTTCTGTAAAAAAGTCAGAGCAGCCATAATAACACAAGATTTCCATGACCGCCTGTTGGGAAAAAAAGAAAGTGAATGTGTATTGCATTTTTGTTTGCCTGAACCAGTCCACCAACAAAACATGTTTTCATTTAATTGGTGCAGAACAACTATTTTAATTTTGAAGAACAATTCTATAATCATACCCAGATTATTTGGTGCAGGCCGCGTATAACCGCCACGTCAAGGTTAAAGTTGGCTGGCGAGGAATTTGCCGATCTTTTGCATCTGGTGTGGGTTTATCTGGGGCATAACTTAGTTCCGGCTTACTGGCGTATAGGAAGATGTCGGGATGACTCCGGATACTGGGCTGTCAAAATGCATAACGAATTACCAGCCTTAATTTAAAATTTACCAGTAGTTGCATTCAAGAAGAGAATGTCGGCATATTTGATAACAAACGCATGTTATACATTTCACGAGTATTTTAATTCAGACTTTAGTATGTTGTAAGTGTATATATTGTTATGCTGCAGTCTTAAGTGCGAATTTTATTAAATTTTAATCTGTATTTATAACTGTAGATTTTATTTGACTTTTTTTTTTTACGTGTGTAACACCATTGTGACTTAACATAAATAAAGTATTGACTATTGAGTATTGAATAGATTGTTGTTTCGTTCTTGTCGAGTGCTAATAATGAAATGAAATGTCTCTTATATTACAGAATGTGCCCATTATTTAAGGAATAGCCTTTTAATTATCTTCTCCTATAAATTGACAAAATTGCTTCAACTTTTGTATTCGTTATTTGAATTTTTCAGGAAGAAGAAAGAAAAAAAACTGGACGTTATTTAGCAGTAACAGTAATCCTTTTTTTAATCGCATTAG
This sequence comes from Pissodes strobi, assembly GCA_016904865.1. Lineage (NCBI taxonomy): Eukaryota > Metazoa > Arthropoda > Insecta > Coleoptera > Curculionidae > Pissodes > Pissodes strobi. The sequence goes on along the minus strand of JAEQML010058746.1, from coordinate 20,861 downwards.
GCCTATATCACACAATTTCAAATGTTGCTTCGAAAATGTCAGCATTGATTGGTGCCGCTATGATTATGTTCCTGTACCTTTTGTGGCTTTTGTATGCAGCTCAAAGACGAAAACAGAAAGCAAGTATAAACATTATATTCGCATATTGTACCAAATATTGCAATCAAGTTATAATATATTTCAACATGACAATACATTTAAAAACTTTGTGTAAAATAAATATATAACTGAGGTTTAAAACATAGAATCCTTCAATCGAATCGATAAGCAGAAAATTTTAAATAAAATACAAAGTTTAAACTAAAATCCAGAACATTTTTTAAAGAATAAATTAAATGTACAGGGTGGCTCGAATTCGTGTCTATGTATGGGGAACTCGAAAACCGTAAGAGATACAGTGTCGGTCAAATTAAGGCAAAATTGCGCATTTAGCTGCTTAACAATATGCCGTTTAGAAAGATTTAAAATTTCGAGTATTTACAGAGATATCTGGGAAAAACCGAAATTTTGAAAAATCGTTTTATTTTTTTTCCTGGGCTTATTTAAGAACAGATTTCAAATTTAATTGCACTTTTGCGTTGCCGCTTTTTCCGCTCTATCCAATGATGATATCCAGTTTGAAATCCGACGTTTCGTCTTTAAGAGATCATCACCAACTTTCTTCTTTTAAATACGAACTTTAATTTTTTTTTATCGTTTTTCAGACGATATTGGCGTTATAAATGAGTATGTGCTTTTATTTTTTATTTTTTTTAAGTTTTATTATTATTTTTTTACTATTTTTATTTTATATATTTTGCTTTGGCGTAATTTTAAATAGTTTAAGGTAGGTACTTTTGAAATTTTTATATTCTATAAAAATATTTTATTTGTTTTTTGTTTTAGTTGGAAAATTTGAGCCCGTATTAAAAATAAAAAATAGTAAAATTATTTTTTACGAGAATATGGCCATTACTCAAACAAGTTGCTTAGTGCAAAGATAAAATATTTTAAATTTTTTACAAATTAAAAAATTTATTTAATAGAGAACATCAACAATTTATAATCATACTACGTGATACTATAGGTACTTTGATAGAAAAACACACCTATTGGAATTTTGCTTATAAATTGAAAAAAAGCAAAATATTCCAATAGGTGTGTTTTCCATCAAAGTACCTATAGTATCACGTAGTATGATTATAAATTATTGTTGATGTTTTCTATTAAATAAATTCTTTAATTGGTTAAAAGTTGACAGAGTTTTATCTTTGCACTACGCCACTTGTTTGAGTAATATTTCATGGCCATAATCTCGTAAAAAAAAAAATTACTATTTTTTATTTTTAATACGGGCTCAAATTTTCCACTTAATACAAAAACAAAATAAAATAATTTTTATACGATATAAAAATTTCAAACGTACCTACCTTAAATTTTAAAATTAGGCCAAAGCAAAACATATAATTAAAAAAAAATAAATAAAAAAAAATAAAAAAAAAAAATTTAAAAAAATTAAAACACATACTCATATTTATAACGCCAATACCATCTGAAAAACGATAAATGATGACGAAACGTCGGATTTCAAACTGGATACCATCATTGGATAGAGCGGAGAAAGTGGCAATGCAAAAGTGCAATTCAATTTGAAATCCGTTTTTAAATAAGCCCAGGAAAAAAATAAAACGATTTTACAAAAAATACTCAGAATTTTAACACTTTCTAAACGGCATATGGTTAGGCACCTAAATGCGCAATTTTGCCTTAATTTGACCGACACTGTATCTCTTACGGTTTTCGAGTTCCCCATACATAGACACGAATTCGAACCACCCTGTACTTTGAATGAATAGATATTCAACCTTTTTAATGACTCCTTTTAATTTTGATTAAAAATTTGGCATAACATGATTTATATGAAATATACTTTCGAAAATCCATATTAAATAGCGTTTTATGACATTAAGGTCTGTTATCATTTGTTATCATTCCTGGAAATTATGGAATGATCGGAAACACAACACTAGTTCACAGGATAATGTATACAGCAATCCCAGGAGTAATAAATATTTATATAGTATCAACGATATTTCTGATATCCAATACTTACAATAGATTTGCATACAATATTAAAACTAATAAAAGGGTAACCATTTTATACAACATTTGGAATTACAAGGTAACTATTATGTACAATTTTTGAAATTACATCTAAAGGAGTCCGCACACATCTTATGGGAGATTGGTGCCCCGTCAAATTTAATAAAATTTCAGTACGTTGTATCCTTTGAGGTCCTGGTCAAAAGTGTCCATGGGCACAATTGGACGAAAATGATGGCGTACCCACGTTTTCATTTAATTTGTTTTGACGTTATCATTTTCCGAATACTTATAAAACGATTTTTTGTAATACTTTTAAAATGTTTGATATTTTATATATAGAAAATCTTATATTTTGAAAAATTGTAGAAGCTTTTAGTTCTATTTGTCTTTCTCAAAATACAGGGTGTCTAGTTAAATTGTCTGCATATGGAAAACTTTGGTAAATATTTGGCATTTCTGAAATAAAATAATTCGAGGTAAAAACTTCGGCTTTATCGCACAGAACCATGCTATCAATTATTTTCTACCATCAGCATTTGGTTTCTAGGTAAGTTAAAATAATTTCAGATATTTTAGGCAGAGTCTATCTTAAACTGTGTTTAAAGTATTAATTATCCTTCACATCTCCGCCGCGCCGTCCCTCATTACACTTTGTAGTATACAACTTAACCCAATCGGTACAATTTTTAAAGAAGTTATCTAAAAACATGGTGATTTAGCCGACCCTGGCCGCTCGAGCTCATCGCCTTGATGCGTCATTACAATTTTGTACCGATCGGTGAGAAGCAATAATCCGTAAATCGGTTCTTTCTTTTGGTTTTAAGAAGAAAAATGCCTAGAAATGGTATTTCTAGTATAGTGAATGTGTTAGTGGTACGTCTTGCTCGCAAAGAAGGCGAAAAAAGGGGGCAATATTCATCGGAAGAAGCGAATCAGGAGGTGAGTCCATATAAGATTATCTGTCAAAATTTCAAATATACATAAATACCTGGTTATCTCAAATATATAAAAACAGAAACTATCTCACGTATAAAAGCAAACTAAATGTGTATAATACTAAACCGTAGTATTATGAATAAACATGACACTTGTAATTGTAATTTTTTGCTTAATAAAATTTAAATGGAAAATACTCTCAAACTTCTAAAACTAACTAAACTGCTCGTCAAAAAAAAACGACGCACCTAGTTTTTTGGACAATATTTGAAAGCTCGTTATTGGAAACCTACTCAACCGATTTTAAAAAACTTTAGAAATTCTGAATAGTTGATTCTTTGGCTCTTACGTCTAATTTTTTTAATAAGATATTTTGCACCTAACATATACTACAGGGTGTTAAAGGAAGAGATGTTTTTTTTACAAAATTTCAAGTTAGGTAATACCTCGGGAGGTATTTGAGATTTTGTGGATATCTTGGCTAACTACGACTATATGTCAATTTTTCGAAAATTGTCGGTATTTTCCAGTTTAGTTCCAATAATGAAGAAACTACGGAGGTATCCATGAATTGTGAACACGACGTCTTACGGTAGGTCATATGCTACCAGTTTATGTACGTTACGTGATCCATAAAACCAGAAAGTTCAGATTAAGGGATATGTTTTACACAAAATATTGCACGAATATTACTAAATGGTCCCTAGAATGCCTAAGAATTGAAATGATAGGTGGGTACTTAAATAGGATCCTCTGTTAAAAAATGAATTCTTTTATTACCATTTTACTTTTTCAATCACCCTGCATATTCGAAGGTAATTTGAAGTAATATCCTTATTTTACCATATTTTGACAACTGACTGATTTATTACCAAAAATCAAAAACCGTTTCGAGAAAATACCCCATTCTTAATAATACATGGTATTAAGGTCACATTTTAAGTTTACAAGTATAATCTTCTTTGGTTTGAATTTCTATTTTGAATTTTCAAAAAAAAATTATTTTGTGTAAAACATATCCCATAATTTGAACTTTCTGGTTTACTGGATCATGTAACGTACATAAACTGGTAGCATATGACCTACCGTAAACACCGTGTTCACAATTCGTCGATACCTTCCGTAGTTTGCTCATTATTGGGACTAAGCTGGAAAATATCGATGATTTTCGAAAAATTGCCATATAATCGTAGTTAGCCAAGATATCCACAAAATCCCAAAAACGTCAAGAGGTATTACCTAACTGTAATTAAAGAGAGGTATTACGACTATCAATCTCAACTACCCCAGAAATGGGGATAACTTGAAGTTTTGTAAAAAAACATCTCTTTCTTTAACACCCTATAGTATATGGTAGGTGCAAATTATCTTATTCCAAAAATTAGACATAAGAACCAAAGAATCAACTATTCAGAATTTCCAAAGTTTTTTAAAATTGGTTCAGTAGGTTTCCAATAACGAGCTTTCAAATATTGTCCAAAAAAAACTAGGTGCGTCGTTTTTTTTGACGAGCAGTTTATATTAGAATTAAATAGAGTGCCAACGGGTTACAGTTAAAAATGCGAATGAATCAGTAAAAGAAAATTATATTTTACTTCTTAGCGAGGCAGACGCTATCTTAACAAAATTAAATGTGCTGACTGCGATTTTAATTATACTAGTAAACTGTTATTTATTTACGAGGACATGACAAAACATTGTTACATTTATTAATGTTTTACATAGAGTAAAACGTTTATACTATATAAAGATGAATATAAAAAATAGAATCAAATGGTTAAATTATAATGCCTTCGTATTATCACGTTTTCGATAGTTGATCCCCGTATGGGGCACATGTGGGACTATAAACTACAATTCGATGCAAATATTGCAAAACAAAATACTAAGTTATATTTAATTATGATCCACTGACTCATACTGCAGATCGATATGAAAATTTAAGAGTATGATGGCAATTACATAAGGTATTAAAATTTGAACAGAATAAACTTATCTACAGGATAATAAATAAAACTCAAAAATCAAATAGTATCAAAATATTTTCAAAGGATATTCATAGCCACAATACTAGAGAGTTTATAGGAAATCGTACTGTTATTATTACTAACATGCAATTATCCTCAATACCAGTGTTCAAAAACACTGTCTAGAGGAATAAGGACTATGTATATTGTAATTATTGATATACTGTATTAAAAAAAAATAAGTAAGTCGAAGAGTGCCCTTTTCTCACAAAATTAACCCCTAAAAACTAGCCACAAAGGCAAGCTGACTCATAATTTACGAGCTACTAAAGCCCAAGTTGGGTATTATTATGGCTTTGCATGGCCCTCCGCTCGCTTCGCTCGCAACGGGGGCTCAATCAAGAAGAACTAACAAAGTGCTAACCAAAACTAACCCAAGGCTAACCCAAAACTAAGGGAAAAAGGTAAATTAATAGAAATTTTGCTAGGACGTAGACATGGATTCGTGTCGCATCGCGCGCAGTATTTTGGATTGCAACTTGGGATTTAGCCGCAGTAGCGTGTCGTGGGTCTAAGGGCGGGGGGGACAAATTGAATGAGGGGCGGCCCGCCGCAGGGGCCACCGGAGGTTTAAACGCCGGAGGCGGAAAAATTTCGGGGTGCCACGCCCAATTTTCGCCCAAAAGTCATTAAAAAAAACAAAAAGGTCGTGGGGTGACCAATGTATTTATATTCCAGAATAAGGCGAATAGGAAAAACGAATAAAAAACATAAACATGACGATGAATGTTATTTACATTAAATGAAATAAAGGATTCAATTAAAATTTCTAATTATGTAATTGTAATAAGTATATAGTTATTTCGTTTTAAATAAAAATATATAAAATATTTTAATATCTAATAATTACCAACTTAATTTTTAATAATTAACAACAAACACGACCAACAGAATTATTATTATTAAATTAACAGCATCCTTTGTCGCTTGACCGTCTGTTGTTAATTATATAAATCTGAAAAACGGCAAACGCAACTAACAACCGAATACGGAACTATTTGACTGACCCAAAATACCCAAATAAAGTGCATTCTTTATCCGCCCGTCCGCCAGCACCGACAAATTGTCCAATCGGAAGCCGGCAACCTGTCTAAAAATAGCATGTGTACCATGAATACCCAAAATATTATAAATTTGTTGACCTATTTTTGGGATATTACCACGTTAATGAATAATAATCAGATTATTTAGGTTTTTCAGAAAAATAATTTTTAAAACCTAACAAAAAACTGTCGAAATTTCTTTGCAAAATTAATTTACACCACAAGTTCTGGGGGGGGGGGGTAATTACCCCCTCTACCCACCCCACCCGTATTTACGCCTTTCGTGGCAGCGTGAAGGGCTGGAGGGGAAAATTTTCGTCGGGTGCCAGATGCCAGACCCCAAAACATCTATTTGGCCCTCGATATTATAATCGTTTTTAACTAATTTTGATCCGTTCTTTCGACTGGTGAAGTAAGATTTTCGAATTTTATTAAATTATTACGAATTTAATATTAAATAATTTTGTAGGTATCAGTACCTATTAAAACGAATATTGCCGATATTATTTTTTGGAAGAGTGAGAAGGGACAAGGGACATTATATTAAAAAAAAATAAATAATTATATATTATTTATTTACAAAAATTAGTGCATTAAATAAAAATTGTAACATGTAATATGATACAAAAAATAATTATAGCGCCAACCGTCTGGTTTTTACAGATTTGAGAGAATCAATAACTTCGTCAAAATTAATTTCCTGTGCTTCTCAGCTTCAATGCTTAACAATGCCAAGCTATTTGTTCTTGTTTGACTACTCGTACATCTTTGATAATTATTGATTCTCCCAAGTCTGCTGAAAGATCGTTCAGCGCCAGCGCTATTGGTGGCTATTGTAAAAAAAATCCTTAATAGATTGCATAAAAACGGGTATGAAGAATCTAAATTATTTGATATTAAGAAAGAAAGATATTCTTGGTACGAAATAACTTGATCTTTCTGGATTTCTTTAATTAATGCACAAAAATATTTATATTCATCGATTATACATGTATCGATGTCATTTTTATAAAATATTTGAAGATCCATAAGACTTTTTATATTTTCCTCATTATCGTCAATATTAGTCAAACAATTAAACCTTTGCGATAATATCATAAAATCTTCAAAACGGTTGTCCAATGTTTCAATAAAAATGTCCAAAGTAGTATAAAATACAGTAATTTTAAAGTTTTCTTCTGGACTTTTATGTACATAATCGCTTTGAATCTCATCAAAAATTTTTTTAGACCTTCTTATGCGTTTGTTAGCAAATGTGGTTGCTGTGCGGCATTTTTCTGCCAGAGTGGTTGCATCTTTTTGGAACTGTTTAAAATTCTCGTCATTTCTAATGCTTTTAAGGTCGTTTTTTGTGGATGAGATCATTGCTGCAGCTGCACATATATTCATATCAGCTTGTTGCATATAGTTAGATAATGTATTAATTTTCTGTAAAATAGTTTTCCAAGAAGACAAGAGAAATTTGAACTCGAATGTTTCTAGAATATTTAATATTCCCGATGCCTCAGCTGCTTGTTCAGCAGTAACGTTTTTTAATTCGCCTTTTAGTATTTTCTCGCAGGTTTCTTCAATGATATAAATATTAACATAGAATGAATTAACTGCCCTAGAATGGCTTGCCCACCTCGTAGTTGAAAGCTTTTTTAGGGTTAATTTTGCTTCCAAATCACCTGAATGTTGTTCTTGGGATTTTTTAAAAAGATTCATTCGAGGAAAACTTTCTGTAAAAAAAACGTACACTTTTTCTAATACACCGAAAAACAATTTAACCTCAGAATTGGAGCTTACTGCATCTACGAGTACAAGATTTAAGTTATGCGCACAACAGTGTATATAAACAGCTTCGGGAACAATTTTCTTAATTTTAGATTGAGGCCCATTTAAACTACCGGACATTACACTAGCTCCATCATATCCTTGACCCCGACAAAATTTTATATCAATATTAAGGTTTTTCAATTCTTCAGTCACAGTTACGAAATAGGTTTCAGCAGAACCATCGGGAATATTAATAAATTTAAGGAATCTTTCTTCTGGTACACCAGATTTATTGACAAATCGGCAGGATAAAGATAACTGTTCCTTCTTACTATAGTCTAGGGAGGAATCTACGATAATAGAGAAATATTTCGCCTCTTTGATTTCATTGCTAATGCCTTCCAGCACCCGATGAGCCAGATGATCCAATAGTTCATTTTGTATCAAATTACTGGTATATTTTGCGACTTTGGAGGCATTGGCTAAATGCCCTGCGAGTAATACATCGTATTTTTTTAGAAGTTCGACGAGTTCTAAAAAATTGCCTTTATTTTTGCTTTTGTCCGACTCATCGTGGTCTCGTAAGGGTAAACATTGCTTCGCAAGATACAATATTATATCTATCAAACGTTTTAGAGCTTCTCTGTTATTTTTAATTTCACTTTTTTCCAGTTTTATTTGCTCTTGTATCACGGAAGAATCCTGAAGTAAACGCAATTTCATCACTAAAAACTTATTAGTTAAAGATCTATGCAATTCGCTTTCTTCGTGCTGTTTTATTTTCTCTGGTCCTTTCTTAAAATTTTTGAATCCTCGACGTGCATCTGCCCAGACCGTTTTAGTAGCATCACTTAACAGCCAGCAGTATTGACAAAAGAGACAATTAGCCCTAGGAGAGTAGATAAGCCATCCTCGAATTTTTCCGTTTAGTTTATACCAATTAATCTGAAATTTGCGATTGTCAACTATCGGAAACAAGTTATAGTCATCACTTAAACCAGGTTGACAGGGGCCTATAGAAACTAATTTTCGAATTAATTCAGTATTCAGCACCACTTCTTTAAATAGGTATGGATCACTCTTATATTCTAAATCCAAAGATTGATGTTCCTTTGCAACCGAAGCCAAAACGGAATCTAAAAACGGAACAGTACCCTATAATGATATTCGGAATTGCGTAGAAAAACATTTGAGACACCCTGTATTTGCTAGGGTGTATATCAACATTTCAATACCACTATTAGTTATGAAAAATGTCACATAATGCCAAAACCAAAAATATCGGAAAAACAAAGTTATGCTACATATTAATCAAATATTTTACTATCTAAAAGATAAACCATAAACCCTTACCAGTAGTAACATCAGTACCATCAATAGCAACTTCTTCCATCTCTACATCGTTACTAATACTTATAATACTAACGCTACTTCTACTTCCGCTACTATCACTATCCAAACTACTTTCCATTTCCCCATACGTGTTCTCTACTTTTACGTCATCAGTATTGGACTCGGTAATCTCGGTATTAGAACATGAAGTTTGCTCTTGATTCAAGGGACTAAAGAAAAACAAAATATTTAAATAAATGTTTCTCTTTAGCAAAAAATAAAAGAGGAAGAACAAAATCAGCTCTATACAAATTTAATTTATCATTTTACTAGTCGCTGTTTACTGATCAAAAAGTACAAGTGTAATGTAGAGAAAAAAACATGATACGAAAAATACACAAAAAATAGGTACTTACTCCAATTTTTCCTGAAACAGAAATTTTCTAAGGATGTCTTTTCCTTTTCCTAGTGAGGAACCGGCAGCAAGGAGATATTTTCTCAGTTTCTCCCTGCGATTAGCAGCGCCCGACTTTTTAGGTTTTGCTTTATTTAATATCGTGCTCATTGTAGCTTAATTTGGTGATCCTGAAGGTCAAAAAAACTATGCACGTACAGGATATGGATGGATATACTTATATTTTTATTTTACTGCATAAAATACAAAAATCTATCAAAAATAATCGGTAAACGAACCGAAAGCATTAGGTAGGTAGTACATAACAACAAAGCGATTAAAATAAGGTATACATCATACACTGAGCCTCATGAGCTTGAGCGACTGAGCGTTTGACGCCTTTGACGGTATCAGTGTTGCCAGATCAGTTTTACAGTTAGGTAGTAGATTGATGTAAAAAAAATAGTAGATTGATTAAAAAAATAGTAGATTACAAATTCACTGTCTAGTTTTAAAAATAAACACGCCTATTCATGGTAAAACTGAAGTAAAGCAGAGCTAATACCACTAACAGTAAACTAATAACACCTGTTATTCAGTCGGGTTTGAGTAAACACGCCGACACAGACACACAAGTGACAAGTCGTAAGTAAAATGCTAATGACATTTAAAGGATTCAAAGAACGAGCCGGTGAATCCCTTATATGTATATATAGAACTAGTGGTGGTGGTGCCATCTTTTAAAACTGCTTAAAAATAGCAACGCAATTCCACTTCACAAAAATAATTAAGATGTTATGTTAGAATTTTAAGATTTCTGTTTAATTTTTTAATTTTTTCTTGTAGTTTTAGGATATTTATTCAAGTATTCTGTTTTTCTCTAAATAATAGTAGAATTTACCTTTAAGAAAGTAGAATAGTAGCCAAAGGTCAAAAATAGTAGATCTACTATAAATATAGTAGATCTGGTAACACTGGACGGTATTCTCCGTCTTCGTCGGTCGGCGCCCCCGCCCCCCGCCTCGCCAACGCAGTAACGGCTGAGCAATGTTGCCGCATGTTTCTTTATTTCGTAGATTATAAATTATATCGTTGAAGCGAAGCATGGGCGCCCGGTCGCCTAGGGGCGGAGGTGGCATTCGCCCCCTTTGGCCCCCTATACGACACGCCACTGTTTAGCCGCTCGTCATAAATTTATCGCAATGTTATCGTTCGGCTTTGTCGAAGGGATGTAATACCGGAACGCATTAATTGTAAACAATTCGTGTTGATATGAGCGGACCGGTGAGGGAAAAAATTGGAATAAACATTGCTTGCAGGAGATGTTAATAAATAATATTAATACCTATTTACAAATTCGCATTTGCAGATCCGAATGACTTTAACTAAAATTGGCCTTCACATTTGCAGATGTCAAGGGCCCCCCAACAGCCTCCACCCTAGTAGGTATATTATGTTAGAGTAGTTAGAGGCACACTATATTCCTATTACTTAGTTTTTCTTGCTGCGTTAGTTTTAGGTATTTTTGTGACTATTCCAATACAATTCTGTAAAATGATTGTCTGATGGAAATAAATGATTTGTATTGTATTGTATTGTAATCGTCAGTTTTCGGAGATGGCTTTGCGAGCGGAGCTGTCCTTCACTGTAGCTGATTTATTTCGCGTTCTCTTTAACATGGCCAATTAACCGGGTGCATTTCTCAAGTGATTGGCTGCATTTGTGAGAATATCTCTCATCGCGCTACGTCTGCCGTAGTACTTTTAACATTGAAAATGTTTCTGTTTTCCTGCTATGGGGCATCAAATTGCAAAAAAGTGCATGCTACATTTGCCACACATGATGTCATATGCGCGATGAACTACTAACCAAAAGTAATCAAAAGCACCAAAAAGAACCACAATGTATCGGAACAGATTAAAAAAATTAAGGTAAGTTAAAACTAACTCAAATTAACCGAACTTTTGCAGCTAACCAAAACTAACCAAATACATTAAAATTAGTTATAACGTATCGGATCCGGTTCAAATTACTAAAATAAATTGGAACTGAAACTAACCGAAAGTTGATTGCACAACTAACCAAAAGCACCAAAAAGGGCTAAACCGTATCGAGCAAATTAAAAATATTAAGGTAAGTTAAAATTAACTTAAATGAACCGAATTTTGGCGACTAACCAAAACTAACCGAAAACATTAAATTTGATTGTGACGTATCGGAGTTGGTTCAAGTGACTAAAATAAATTAAAACTATCTAAAATTAACTGAAAGTTTATTGAGCGATTAACCAAAACTAGTCAAAAGCACTAAAAAGGGCTACAGTGTATAGTTTAAAACATTAAAGTAAGTTAAATCTAACCCAAACTTATATCAACTATTAACTTTTAACACAATTATGAATTTTCTCAGATCTCAAATTTAACTAGCGTTGCATTCTGCTTCGGCATTTTCAATGTCTCCCCAGGTTTTATCTTTGCAAAGGGTTGTGAATTTTTGGAGTTGGTAAGTAAACTAATAATTTTAATAATTTATTGCATACAAATTCGACCCTAACTTTAATATGCGAGACGTACTTTGGGTGTAATGTAACGTCAAGTTGCACAAAGCATACAGCCTTCACTTGTTCAACTTGTTCTAGCGTAAGCGATCACAGTGGCTCTTCATTCGCCTCTGGCGAGCAACGCTTATAAGCCATAATGACAGTTGGTTTGTTTACTACTTAGAGGATTTGTTTTGAATGTCTTCATGGTTCAGTCAGTTGCTTCTGAACATTTATCTATGGTTGCTTCCAACAGGTCTAGTAGTTAGATGCTCTGCTTGTAACACGACGCTTCGGGTTCGACTCCCATCAGTGGCAAGACTTCTTTTTATTTTTTTTAAGGTTATGTTTGTGAAAAGTTTTTTTTTTCATTTTGGGGATGCCTTGGGTTAGTTTTGTTTGGCTGCGCCCCGGAGCGAACGAAGCGAGCAGAGTGCCATGGTTGAAGTGAAATATTAGGCATTCTAAAATAGTAAACAAATCGTCTATTTAGTTAACAAACCAGGTCCCGCCATTATGGTTTATAATCGTTGCTCGAAAGAGACGAGTTGGCTCTTCATTCAAATAATTTTTCATAGTGTTTGGCATGTTTTTGTTATGCTTTTTATATAATATTGGCCGGTTCTGCCAATATTATATAAATCTGCATTTTATACTCATTAAAATATAAAAACGAAACTCTTTTTCCATAGGGGTACATAATGTAAAGAAAATGTATATTTTAAAGAAAATCTTTTAATAAATTATTATGCTTAATATATTTTAAGGTTATTCTTATTCTTAACAAAAATCGAATGTGGAATTGTATAATATAATAAACTAAGCCGAAAATCAAATTAAATACCTTACTGCCGTAACTTCTTAACAATAGTCTAAAACCAGCTTAATTTATTGAAAAATTCACAGTCCTTCGCAAAAATACAACCGGGAGGACATTGAAAATGATGAATAAAAACGCAAACATGTGATTTGTGTAATTCGAATAGTTTTTAAAAGCAGAGTTTAAAAAAGTAAAAATACAAACACGAGTGATATATTTAAAATATATTTAATTAAAGAAATGCGTTTTTAACATTATAATTTTTTTTAACATAATTATAAAAAAATAAAAAAAGGTGACCTATAAAATTACCCTCCACTTGTAAATAGGAAAATCTATTAACTAGCCATGACGTTGCTGTAGATAATATTTCTAACCTGTTCCGAATTGTTTTAGCCCGTTTTTGCGCTTTTGGTTACTTTTAGTTAGTTTTGGTTAGCCGTTTAATTACTTTCGGTTAGTCTCAGTTAGATTCAATTTATTTTATTCACTTGAACCGACTGCCATACGGCATAATCAAATTTAGTGTTTTTCGTTACTTTTGGTTAGTCGCCAAAGTTCTGCTCGTTTTGGTTAGTTTTAACGTACTTTAATTTTTGTAACCTATTCCGATACGTTTTAGTGCTTTTGGATTCTTTTGATTAGTTTTGGTTAGTCATTCTGTTAGTTTTAGTTGGTGTTTATTTATTTTAGAATTTGAACCGGTTCCAATACGTTACGAGTATAATAATTAATTTTAATGTTTTTGGTTAATTTTAGTTAGTCGCCGAAATTCGGCTAATTTAAGTGAGTTTCAACTTACTTTAATATTTTTAATCTGTTTTGATTTATGTTTTCGCTTTTTTGGTTACTTTTGGTTAGTTTTGTTTAGTCGTTCAATCAACTTTCAGTTAGTTTCAATTTATTATAGTCATTTGAACCGGTTCCAATACGTTATTACCAATTTTACTGTTTTTGGTTAGTTTAGGTTAGTCGCCAAAATTTGGTTAATTTGGGTTAATTTTATCTTACTCCAAAATTTTCAAACTATTACGATACGTTTTAGCTGGTTTCGGTGCTTTTAGTTACTTTTGGTTAGTCATTCAATCAGCTTTCGGTTACTTTCAGTTAGCTCCAATTTATTTTACTCATTTGAAGCGGTTACGGTCATTATAACCGATTTAAATGTTTTTGGTTAAATTATGTCAGTCGCCAAAATTAGGTTAATTTCGGTTAATTTCAACTAACTTTAATATTTTTAATCCGTTCCGATAGGTTAGTTTTGATTAGTCGTGCAATCAACTTTCTTTTAATTACAGTTAGTTTCAAACTATATTAGTCATTTAAACGGCTTCCGATACTTTATAACCAATTTTAATGTTTTGGTTAGTCGCCAAAAATCGGTTACTTTGGGTTAATTTCAACTTATTTTGATATTTTTAATCTGTTCCGATACGTTTTAGCTCTTTTTGGTGCTTTTAGTTACTTTTAGTTAGTTTTTCAATCAACTTTCGGTTACTTTCAGTCAGTTACAATTTATTGTAGTCATTTGAATCGGTTCCGATACGTTATAATCAAATTTAATGTTCTTGGTTAGTTTTGGTTGGTCATTAAAATTTCGTTCGTTTTGGTTAGTTCTAACCTAATTTAATTTTTGTAACCTGTATCGGTACATTTAAGCCCGTATTGGTTACTTTTGGCGAGTTTTGGTTAGTCATTCAAAGAACTTTCGGTTAGTTTCAGTTAGTTCCAATTTATTTTAGTCATTTTACTCGATTCCGATACCTTATAAATCAAATTTAAGTTTAAGTAAATAAACTAACAAGATCTCTCACGTGCATGATGTCATGTGTCAAATGTAGCATGCACTTTTTCACGATCTGAGGCCCTATACCTACTAGGATAATAGAAACATTTTCAATGTTAAAATATAAGAGTTGCTTTAAAAACACAAAAGGTCATGTGGAAAATTCGCAATTAGTAAAACAAACGGATTTTTGCTCACGCTAGTGGTGACGGGCATTTTATTTTGGCCGACTTGTGTTCTTTTCGCACTATTGTATTCATCCAAATTTAGGTAAATAACAGAATTTTAATAAAGACATATTTGTTAAACCGATTATATGTGTAATTGAAAAACTGCAGATTATTAAAAAATTATTATAAATCTTACCTGATAGGGTCTTTGGGGCATCTAAAAAATGATAATCCTTCACCCACTTTTATAAGGCAATTATCCGCACAACAATATCTCGCCATTGTAGCGATCTTAATAATTATTTAATTCAACGTGACCCAACAGTACAGAATATCAAGGCGTTTGCACACTGACCGTAAATTATTCTCCCTCGTAGTGTAGCCACCGCTGGCCGCGAACGAGATTGATCCGGAAAATCTGACGGCGAAATTGGAAATTTGCCTCGAGTGAACCTGCCGTATATACTTATTTATACCGTGGATATACTATGCATGGTGTGACGTAACAATTGATGTGTGTGTGAAGTCATAAGCACATTTCAAGGCGTTGTGTCTGTCTCATTTTTCGGTTTATGGGAAAAAGAAAAAACACGTGTTCACGTGTTAATAATTTAAAAAAATAAAAAGAATTTGATGAAACTTCCTCATTGTCAGGAGAGCTTTTCTACAACAAAGCGTACCTAATGAAGCGATAAAAGTGATTATTTCATCATTGACAGATAGCACCCTCAAACAATACGGAAATACTTACAATAAATATGGGAATTTCTGTTTTTCTAAGCGCCAACAAATATATAACAAAACCATAAACTTTTTCTTGAGCTCCTAAACATTCAATTGTCTTCGGGGTCATCCTACTCTACCATAAACTTACACAAATCTGCACTTCTCCTAATATTGAATATTGAACAAAAGACGAAGCGGTTATAAAAAGGTTTCTCAATGGAACACTTAACATAAGACGCCCAAAACCAAAATATTCAATTACTTGGGATTCCTACCCAGTTCTACAGCGCTTAAAGAACATGTACCCTCACGAATCCTTAAATCTACAGATCTAACTTTAAAACTAGTAACACTCTTAATACTAATAAAGGCACACAAATCACGGATAACCCGGAAGTAAAAATAGACAATATTTTTAATTATGAATACATAATTGAAATCAGATTCCCGTATAAAATAAAAGCAAATGGCTTAAACATGCTTCAATAGGGTTCCCAACTTAAGCATCGGCCATTCCGGGACAATTGCTTTACAGTGGCGGCTCGTTCCAGGAAAAAGGGAGCCACTGGCGCTGCCGGAGGCGGAAAAATTTGGGGGTGCCACGCCCAATTTTTACTAAAAAATCGATAAAATCGTTTAAAAAACAAGGATTCGGGGCCCTCGCTTGAATGGCAATTGTTGCGCACTTAAAGCAATGATTAAGTAGGTTCTTATCGATTCTAGAAGAGTAAACCATTGAAACGGTTTATTGTAACTACAAATCGATAAAGTCCGAAAACAATTCATGAGAAGTTTGAAAACGTCAAAAAATATCTAAGTTTGATGGTTAAAAAGATGACAGTAGAATAATAGCATATAAATAAAAATATAAAACACTATATTTCTAATATTACGTAGAATTTCGATTTATACAGCTAATTAATAGCGGGATAAGTTTCAACGAAACAAAAAGAAATTCATCGCTCGGCTCCCCATAAAACGCTCGACTCGAGTAAATCGTAATAAACGCAAGTATTACAAATTATTACTAAATTAAGATAAAAAGTGTGGATCAGAATAGCGCACGGATGGGCCCTTTACTTTGCGTGATTTTACGAACATTCCCGACCTACTTGCATGATGGAAATACATTTAACTAGCGCGCCGAACACCAGCGCACGGTAGATTTAGACTATATCAGATCGGATTACGGGAGGAGACCGTCCGTCGGATTTTCGATCGTCGGTCGTTTCACTCTTATAAGCAATGTATTCTGCGGTCAGTCAGTGGAGATTCAAAAATATGTAAATCCGCAAATTGTAGTTAGTTTATGATAAATTCTATGTAGGGAAGGAGATTTCATTTTTCTATTTATTTTCGCAGGCAGTACGCGGGCACGGGCGCACTTATTGAAGAGCCGCCCCTGTTGTTTTTACGGTTTCAAACAATAACATAAAACATCAGAAATTAAAATATAATATGTATAAACACTTTTTTTATATTTTTTAACTTAAAATAGAATAGTTACTTTTGATTTTTGGGAACTAAGAGAAACTATAAGTAGGTAACGTAAACCGGGGTGACTATAGCTCCTAGGGGTGAAAATGGCCAAAAATTGAAAAATGTTAAAAAAGCCATAACGTTAAAATTTAGATATTGTTAATTAAACAATTGATGGAAATTAATAATATATACCTGAAAATATAAAATGCAAGCGTTTTTACAGATCTAACATTAATCTTTTGTTTTTCGTAGTCAGTAGAAAAGAACATGAAAAATGGCCTAAAAAAGTGCCGTAGTACTTTGTTCGTCACGCCGCGGTTTTTAACACCAAAAGAATTATGTTTATTTTTAAGGCTTACCAAAAGGTTCTACTACCTATGTTACTCTAAATTTTGTTTGAAAACTGTTGGTGCTTTGAGATAAGATGAGGCTATATTCACCCCTTACTATTTTTACATCTTTTGGGGTGACTCTGGCCACACGTAAAACGTTGGAGGTGGCAACGCGTGTAGAATAACATATTTTTATGCAGGGAATGATGATCGTTACAAATCGGTAGCACAGCGTTAGTCACAGCTCAACTAAGTAAGAGATGTCAGAAAAGTTACCACAGGGATAACTGATTTGTGGCGGCCAAGCGTTCATAGCGACGTCGCTTTTTAATCTTTCGATGTCGGCTCTTCCTCTCATTGCGAAGCAGAATTCGCCAAGCGTCGGATTGTTCACGCTTGTACTTACGTTTTAATCGCCTACTTTCCACAAATTATTTATAGGAACCTATATTATTTTTGGTTAGTGGCCATAGTCACCCCGGAGAAGGTGTTAAAATGGGTTTTAAGGGAATTGAAATACTTGGCCATAGTGGCCCCAAAGCAGGGGGTGGATATGGCCACCCAATTTTTTTTAAAAAGGGTTGAAATATTTTTTTTTGCTTTAGAAGAACTCATGAAATCGAATATACATATATCCATCCTATTAGGTATATGAACCATTTTTGAACTGGTCAACTATTAAATTAAGATTTTTGAGACTTGAAGATAATAAGTGGATCATAGTCACACCGATTTACGGTACTCAAAACCTTATATAATAAGTCAATTTTCTTAGATTCTCTAGTAAGCTTTTTTGAGATTTTGGAGCTAATACACCTTCCACGATACTCGCAGCTTTTGTTCTTCCACACGAGAGCTTGGGCAACATTTTTGAATCAGTGAACTTGGGTGGCAGCTTATTATGGCAATAATGAGCCTGCTTATTTAATGTCTGAATGGTATGTGCTCACCATTTTAATAAGAACAACTTTTATAAAAAATGTACTCAATGACTTACTTGAATATTGTTAAGTTTTGGATTTCCGGGATTTTTTAAGTCCCGGCCAAAGAAAAATTTTTGCCGGGACAAACTTTCTGATTCCTGGTTAATCCCGGCCAAACCGGGACGGTTGGGAACCCTATGCTTCAACCTAATTTGATATTACCTTATTTTACTAATCAACCTGAACTATGTATAGCCACACTATTAGAAACTTATATAGAACGCACAAAAGGGAAAAGGGTGCTATCAGTCAATAAAAGGCGGAATAGTTCCTTGTATTAGCAGATACAATCGATCGTACCCTCCACTTTCTGCAATTGCAGTTGCAGCTAGTGAACATACCTATTTTTCTGCTCAAAAACAGAAATTACAGCATTCACAGATACTGTAAATATGCTAATAGATCGTTGCATTTGCAGATGCAATCGATACCAAACTTAATACTCACTCACAAAAAGCCCTATCACCCAGACAGCAGTCAAACCATTGGCAGATGAATCAAGTTAATACTAAAAGCCAGCAGTATAAACACGGAAATCTTTGGGGCACTCAGCACGCGACACGGGACAACTTCAGCAGCTTAAAGAATGGGAGTTACATTACAAACCATTCAGAAGACAGCTGGCTCGACAGAAAAATCAAAAGTATTTTCAAAATTCTATAACAAACTTGGCGTAGGTAATCCCACTGAATTTGCATCTGGTTTATTGAACCATACTCTCTAAGGAATCATAAATATTAAGCTACAATTATAAATATAAATAAATAAATAAATAAATAAGCTTTTATTTCCAACAGGTAACATTCACTAGAAAGTAAGGACTAAAAGTAAATTACAAAGCAATAACTAACCTAATTTAATATAAACTGCAGAGCAGCATGAGCCTAAGAATAAGGAGTGGACTCTCAAGAGCATACATTATTAAGCGTCAACATAGAGTTTATGATCAGATTGACTGAATCAGCATTCAGGTCATTTTCACGTGAGATAGCGTTAAATGATTACACCTAAAGTAAATAGGACTCTGCCTCATAATATTAGATCTGGCTGCGCTGAGGTAGAAAGCTGGGGTATGCCTTGAACCAGACCTAGGAACTCGAAACTGGAGGCATTCCAACAGAAACTGGCAATCAACGTGATTATGAACCAAGTTATGCAAAAATTTAATAAACTGAATCTGTCTTCTAGTGACTAAGGATATTTCACCAAACCTTTGTAAGAGTAATCTAATCTCATAACCTCTAATAGGATAGACTCCATCGCATTTAAAAGCTAAATACTTCAAAAATCGTCTTTGTATTGATTCCATTGTGGTAATGTGGCAATCATACATAAGGTTCCAAATGATTGCACCATAGTCTAATTTAGATCGGACAAAAGTGTGATATAGCAGTTTTATAGTAGATATGTCTCTGAAATATTTACTATTTCGTATTACGAAACCAAGAGTCTTAGAGGATGAGGAGACCAGTTGACTAATATGGGGTATGAAAGTAAGCCTCAGATCAAACAAGATGCCCAGGTCTTTAATGTTTTCAGGTCTGCTCAGCGCAGCACCATCCAATGTATAAGCATATATAACAGGATTATTTTTACGAGAAAAAGTGATAACGTTGCACTTAGAGATATTAAGGGTTAACCTGTTAATCATGCACCAATTGTGGACTAGGACTAAGTTTTCCTGCAAATATGCACAGTCCGAAGATTTGTCTATTCTACTGAACAACTTCAAATCGTCAGAATATACAAGCTTATCGCACTTAATAACATTAATTAAATCATTAATAAAACACAAAAATAACAGGGGCCCTAAGTTAGATCCCTGTGATACACCAGAACTAACGACAAATGACGGCGATCTGAAGTGCTCATATTCAACATACTGGGAGCGTCCAATCAAATAAGATTCAAACAATGCGCTTGAAACTTGAAACGAGACTGCTAAGTCTCTGTGATACACCAAGGTTCCCAAGTTTAAAAAGCAAAATATAGTGATCAATTTGGTCAAATGCCTTCTGAAAATCCGTATATATAACGTCAAGCTGACCCTGAGCGTCTAGTGTTTTGCAGGCAATGTGTGATAGTGTAGCTAAATTTGTCATGCATGAGCGAGAATCAAGAAAGCCATGTTGATCATGTGAAAGGAGACCTCTAATTTTAGGGTATATTCTGTTGTGGGTGACTATCTCTAGAATTTTTGAAAAATTACAAAGAATTGAAATAGGTCTATAGTTTCTTACCTAAGTACAGTCACCCTTTTTTAATACCGGCATTATTTTTCCTGTCTCCCAAATATCTGGAAACTGACCTTTATTAATTACAAGATTAAAGATGTGGGTTAATGGGGTAACCAGGACACAGGCACAGTCTTTTATAAGGAAGCTAGGAATGTCGTCAACGCCTGAGGTTAATTTATTTTTGAGTTTTTTGCTGGCTTTCAGTATGTCA
>MU192344.1:12551-29702 GCA_016904865.1 Pissodes strobi | reverse complement strand
AATTAGGAATTCTTTATTATCATTATTGGTATTAAAGTTAATATTAAAATTTTTACAATTTTTTTATTACAAAAGGAGCTATTGATTTTTCAGATATATTTGTATTTATTGTTAAAATATTTGATGAAATACTTGATTGCGTGTCATTGTTTTCAACATTCATAGTAGAGTTGGATAGTAAATTACTGTCGATAGATTGCAATATTCTTTCAGAAGTTGCGTGTTTGCAATGGATTAATCTACGTGTCTTTCCGCTACAGTAGAAGGTTTCCATCCACCAAGTCCCTTCAGCGCCATTAAGTCATATGCTGCGTCCGCCAGAATTGTAGCGGATGTGCTTCTGAAGCAATGACCGGTGTACGAAGCGGCATCGGTCACTTTTAAGTAGGTACTTTGCAATATTTTTAGGGTAAAAGAATTGGTCTATAAAAACACAAGAAATTTCCAAATAATAATATATTTTAGCTAAATTTTGTAAGAAAATAAATGATATCATGCTGCAAATAACGCAAAAAAATAATACAATATAATAAATTCATTCTTAAATAATACTAATGTGAAAAATAATAAGATAAATCAAATTGAAATCAAAGGCGCACTTAAAAATGGTACTAAAGAAATTGCAAATAGTTTAAATATATATTTTACGGAGATGGACATGACCATAATCAAGAACAAACGACTGAACTAAACTAAACTAAAAATTCAAATATAATTCAGAAATTAAATGAAGTTGAAGGTGATATTAACGTATTATTTGACCCTACGGATTGTAACAAATTAAATAGTACAACATTAAATCTGAAAAGAAATGCGACAGCCAGCCATGATGAAATAATAGTAATTGATTTATTTAACATAAAAGAACACATTTCAAGTATATTAGTACAGCTTGTAAGTAGTGAACTCAGCACCGGTCAATTTTCTTCTGAACTGAAGATATGTGTGCCCACTACACAAGCCAGGATCGAAAACAACAAAATAACCATAGACTCATCTCCATAATCAGTGCATTTTGTTAGACCATGGAAACAGTAACAAAAAAACGAATGATATCATTCATCCAAAGATTTATCTCATATGATTTATATCAATATGGATTTCTTAAAAATAGCAGTACGTTAAGTGCAACCGTAGATATTGTTAACTATTTTTCAGCCAACGTACCTAACAGTAAATTCAGCAGTTTTTGTTGACCTGCGAAAGGCATTTGATGTGGTAAATCATACTATTTTATTCAATAAGTTGGAAACAATGGAGTTTAGAGAATGTGTGCTCTTCTTAATTATTGGGTCTTATTTATTAAATAGAAATCGTATGTATATGTAAACCAGCAGGATACTTTTAACTTATAACAGTGGGGTATCCCAGGGATCCGTTTAAGAACATTTACTATTGTCACGAGTAATTTATGGGGTAGCGCGTTTATTTAAAGAATAACTTCTCAGAGAAGAGCCTCGTCGCGATTAGTACAATGACGGGGTCTCAATGCTTCCTTTAATCTACCGCTGGATGTTCTACTTGTGAGGATACGCCTTATTCAGCGTGCCGGGGGTAACTCAGGTAGACCGGGATCGCGTTACGTGGTGTAAGAACAGATGATAAAGTAAGCACGTTTAGTTTATAACAATAACAGTGTATTAACGATAAAACTTTAACAATAATTATTGCTCAGAAAAAATGAGATTCTATTATACCCGATTACTACGGTGCGCATGTTTTCTCGATTTGAGGTACTGTTTATAGGTCTTTGTTTACTGTCTTATAATTTATAGTTTTTCTTAAGAGTTGGGTTTTATTTAACAGCACTAAGAGATTTCACTAAACTTTTTAACTGACTATTTAGACACTTGTCTTTCTCAACACTCTGACAAACTTCTTGTCAAGACTTTACTATGGAGGTTGTGCAACCCCTGGTCCTAGCAGTCGTCGAGTGACTAACCGGTGCCAGGTTTGGAAGGAAAGGAATGGAACCTAAAGCAGTCGCATGGCTAACTTTAGGAGCGGATAGAACCCAGAAGGCAGTCGTCAAGTGACTAACCTTGGGAGCTGGAGGTGAGACTAAAGTCTGCCGAACTGAGGGTTCGGTAGCGTATTTATATAAAACAAGGTGATGATCATTGCATGCGTAAGGTTCAAAGTCGCTCCCGTTGATTGCTCGCGTTGTTTATAGTTTGCCTTTAATGTTTATATAACAATCTCCAAGTTCAAGTTCAAACTTGCGACAGGGTGATATTTTTGATAGTAGCTTATGCATTTTAGTAGATTACACTATACTCGCTTAATGATCTTAGTCTGGAGTTATCTAGTTTGGGTGCCCAACACTATACATTTGCAGATGACACTGTTCTATTATCTGTTATATTCGGACCACAATTCTGACAATCTGAATAATCGAGTAAATAATTACCTAGATAAATGGTTACTACAAAATAACCTTAATATTAATTTAGCTAAAACAAATTACACAAAACAAAAAGAAAACAAAAATAAAACCAGTTAACATATCCTTAAACGGAATAAAATATAAGCAGCATAAAATACTTAGGGCTTGTACTGGATGAAAATCTAAATTGGAATGCCCATTTTGAGTATATAAAAACCAAAATTATTCTCTTCATTGAAGCATTATACAAATGTAAAAATGTTTTTAACTAACGGCTAAATATAAAATTTACAATGCTTATATCGTTTCAATCTTCCATCTACTTTATTCCAGTATAGGGTACCTGCAGTAACACTAACTTCCAAAAAGTTGAAGTTTTAGAAAATAAAGTACTCAAAATTCGTGAAGACCACTTGCTCTTATCATATTTATTTTTTAAAGTATTCACGGAATCATATTCAAAATTAGGGGAAATTTAGTTGTTTCTTAGCAAGAAGTGTAGTTTAACAAATTC
Organism: Pissodes strobi; assembly: GCA_016904865.1. Lineage (NCBI taxonomy): Eukaryota > Metazoa > Arthropoda > Insecta > Coleoptera > Curculionidae > Pissodes > Pissodes strobi. The sequence continues at coordinate 26,802 of MU192344.1, read as the reverse complement.
ATTGGCATACGAAGAACATTGAATATGGTATCATTTGATCCGAATAACTAAATCCATTAAATTCATTAATTCATAGACAAATAATAGCGGCTATAAAAACGAATCTCCACCTGGCAATTTTAATATTGATTAAAGAAGCCATGAACCTTGAACGCAAAGTTGTTAGGTTATAAGGACCAAGGTTGAAAGGAATTAAGCACGTATCAGTGTATGCTGGATTACAAAATAAATATCCCGTGAATTCGAATTGATGCGCTTCTGTAATCGCTTACAGCCCCTATATTTCCACTAATTGTTTTGGGATTATACTGGCGTGTCAGAACGAGCCAATATTAATATTTTTCGATGAAGCAGTTTACCTAGGCATTTAAAACTAGATGAATATATTTTTCATATATATCAGCAGCATAAATTTCTATAACCTTAAATTTTTTGCAAATTTATATTGTTATAATAATTCTGCTAGTTAGCGCCAGTGAATAAAATTAATGTTTGACGTCCATCAAGCATTGAACCTTTACGATGGTCCTTCGTGCCGGATATCGCGAGTTCTGTATAATATTGCATATGTTCGCCGTGCGCATTACGGTAAGTTAAAACTTCGAATTTTAATGAAAAATCTGTATATTAATGAATGGATAAATGGACGAACATGATGTAAGTCTCATACAAAACGAAATAAAAGAAAGATCATGGGTTCTTCCGAAATACGCCACTTCCACTATGTAGGAAACTATTTGAAAAAAAGGAGAGGTACGGCAATAATTAATTTCTTATCAAAGAGAGGATTTTGTTTCGCTTATCCTGATGTAGCCGATAATGAAACATTTAGTTACATGCAATCAAAAAAGTGTTAGGTGAGCCTCACGTCCATGAACAAATGACACATGGTTAATCAACTTCCTTGCTAATATGCATATTCCTTGAAACTAAGTAGATATTTATTAGTTTACTTGTTAATTCGAGTTCTTACTACCTGAGATATCGAACTTTTATTTGTATTAATTGAGTTATGCAAGTTTATAGTTTAAAATTTACAATAAATTAGCCTTAAATTTTTTTTAGATATTAATTTTAGCCCAAAAATTAAACAGTGACAGGACGGACTATCTTTAATAAGAATTATCAATACACGACATGGGGCAATATTGAGGGTTGACCATTTAATAAGAAAAAGTTAATATTATATTTGGGAAATAACCCAACTGTAACTAGGCAACAATCACTACCTAATATAAAACACCCAGACCTCTGCACATTATCTATTTTGAAATTACTTTTCAAAGTTGTGTCAATGTTTGCCACTTTTATCTCACCTTAACATACTATACATACTATATTCATATAGGGTAAATAAAAAATATAGGATAAATAAAACTAAAATGTTCAATTCTGAAATATTAGAGACAGCCAAATACTTCTTTGCTGAATAAAATGCAGTTTTTTTGCATTTCTTTAGAACGAGAAACCTACTGCAAATACGCAGTGCGCAGTGAAAATTATGATATAAACTTATGTCAACGATTTAGATCTCTGTAAATAGATACTGGTTAAAAAATGGTTTCACCTTTGTACAAATTGTTTACGTTTCACATAAACAGTGCATGTAATGTAATAAACGCACGCGTTGTAACCAATAGGCATAATTCAAATTCACAACCGTGAATGGTCCAAAAATTACAACATAAATATAAATAAATTCAATGAAAAATATTGATAAAATTCCTAATACAAAATAAAATAAAATATTAGATGTTTTACCTTCTTGCACATTTAGGAGACACACAGAAAATATAGTTTTAGCTGACCTAGAATGCGATATATTCTCTAATGAAGCATTAGTTTTGTCTGCAGGTAATCTTTGTGATTTATTATAATTTACTTCAAGGTAGGTCAATATTTGTCTTTGAAATAAAAATCATAGTTAGGAGAGCTATTTTCTGATAAGAGTAGTTTAAGATTTAAAAATAGAGATATATATTTTTATCAGAAGATGTTTTAAATTTGCACTTGCAAACTCTTTGGTAGCTTCACCAAATTTGCGGCGACAAAATTTTCTTTAAAAAAGAAGCAGAATGCAGTGACCATTTCGCTTCGAATTATTCCCATTGTAATATTAGTCGATTAAATTGCCTTTAATTATATTGAGTAAGTAGCTTCTACTCAGTTCAACGGAAATTAAATAATGTAAAAAATAAATATAAATAATTTATCAAGAATATGAAAATCCTAATTAAATGACTAGAATATCCATTTGATATAACTAGTAATGCAATGGATTATTTATCACATGACAGAGTTAAAAATCTGATCAAAAGTGAGAACTGTGTTTAATGCATAATATATCAAAGCTTCTAGTGACTTATCTCAATAGTATATTATGATATATGTGTATAAGAGGGCCTTTAAAGCACGCGCGACATATTTCAAAACACGACGCGCAGCGGAGTGTTTGTAAGTCGCAAGGGCTTTAAAGGCCTCTTATACACGTATATCATACGCTATTTTTTATTACGAATGCTTCATAATCTCAAAAATGTTTTAAATATTCAATTTAAGGGATATATTGACGAATATATTAATCTGTCACATTTGACATGATCAAATGTTTCTATAGCAACCTTTAAAAGAGTAGGCGCACCATAAACATCATTTTATGCACGCTACAGCGTGCGATAATCGTTGATTATGATGCATGCGTAATAAAAAATAATATTTGAAATCTATTATGAATTTTGACTTTAATTTCGACTAAAGTAAGAGACTGGTGAAGGAAATAATATTCCAACTATATCCAGTATCAAATGAATTTCTTGACATGGTCTTATATTTCAAATTCCTGGTTATTCGCTACGTGCAATATCCGTTAAGTGACATCTGGCGAACTCAGTCGCATTTTGATACCTTACCAAGTTCCGCTAGAACCCAAAAAGTTGCTAGGATCAAAAAATGTGAGAAGACCCAATCTTCTCACATTTTTCGATCGATTACTTGGAGAAAAACTCTTTAAAAGCTTCTCTTCTTCGAAAATCTCGGGAAAATGGACTTTTCAGGGAAAATGTAAAAACCTCAATATCTTTCCCGAATAGTGTTTTTTTAATAAACCGCTTAGTCTATAAGCAACTACACTAGAAACTGTATTAGAGGGCACTTTTGAAATGATGATGATTTTTATACAGGATGAGATAGTTAAATTATTCAAATATTTCCAGAATTGGCAGGACATCACTTAATATTTTATTATTACAAAACTGATAAATTTAGACCTACCAAGCTTTCGTAATAGGGTACATGAGCAGAACGTAGTAAAATGTCTTATCGATCTGATTGAATATGCCAAATTGGTGATTTTTCCTTTTCTCTTTGAAAAATCTACTTTAAGCCTACGTGACTGTCAACGTCTAGTTCTTTTTAAGAAATCAATCTCAGCTTCGCAAACCTTGTGATCTCTGCTATAAAAGGTTCTAAAACAATTTTCCATACTAGATCGTGAAATACGAAAATATCGAGGATACATTGAAGCATGCAGAATATCGCAAAAAAATCCAATATCTCTGTAATTTTACGAGTCGGAATACTCAATAGCTTTGCTTTTGGCACATTATGGGAATTCTTAAGGACGTCCTTCAATATTTTGACGTGGCCATTGTTTGATGAGGTCGTTTTTGGCAGAATTTATGTTAGATTTAGAGGTACACTTTTAGTTTTAGCATATTGATTCGTATAGTTTCTATGGTAAGTAAGTAGATTTAATTGTTGAATCTCATTTAAATCCATTTGAAAATTAGGCATTTTTCAAGCGAAGAGCTGCGGTTTCTGCCGATTTTATGCGCGGTTTCAAATTTAAATTTTACCTGAATATGGAACGCAAAAAATGCTTGTACTTCATAATATTAGTCTTGTATTGTATAAGTTTTTACTTCTCTTACATAGTCTTAGGTACACACTCTTTTTTTATGAAATTTTACTACTGATAGTTCAACATTTGCGAGCGGTTAATGACTAAATGAAAATAATGTATAACGCCTATCAAGAACTAAGATTTTGATTTAAAAAAAACTGTCAGATAGCTGAACAAATTAGTACAAGGTTTCCCAGCGAAAAGTTCCCTACTTTGATATCTCGTATCCTCAACAGTGAATGAGAATATGATGCGATTTATACTGAATATTGTCACCCATCAGTAAGCTTTTTATGCGTAGTCATTTGTTTAGTTTATTGATACAGGGTTGCCAAGAAAATTTTCCACTTTTTTTTTATTCAATACTTGCCCAGCAAATTTTATGATAAATATAATTTTCTAGGGTCTCTACTTTACAAATATGAATAAAGGTTTGGTGAAGACTGGCAACTTGCAGTGTAAGACAACAAATGCTATCAGTATAAGTAAAAAATACGCTACTAATTTAATTTGAAAAATAACTTTTAATAACGGAATATCCCTTAAAGACTAAAACATATCAGTTACATTTGAAATTAACTTTATTGAAATAAAAAAATTCTGTATTTAACTAAAATTTTAAATGATAATATCAATATCACCTGCAAATATTTCTCGGTTGCTAACTAATAGGTAAGTACACGTGCACGATATAAATATCTTGCAATGACAACAAGACGATTTCTTTGAAAATTACAAAAAACTCCACCAGGCAAGCATGCTATAAGAAATTGATATAGAAAATATTTGGAAATAGGATCCTTAGAAAAAGAAGAAGACAAGGCAATAGTAATTATCCAGAATACTTAAACCACGGTAGAATTAAAGAAGGATAGCGTCAAACGCATAAAAATCACGATTTTGCCGCCTCAGGTAAGAGCGGTTCAATCCAGTTTTCTCATAGACTCGCAGAAACTGTGGGGAGTTTTAGCACAAACGTACTATACGAGGGCGAGGCAGACATTATTTAGGGAGTGTTGTTGCGTTTTCTATAACGATGGTTTGATTTTGTGCAGTTGATAACTGTTTCAGTAAAAGTGATGGTGAAAAATAATTTTTTAGATTCCCAAAAGATCCTTTCAGGTATGGGAAATATTATCTAGAATTAAAATACCTACTACCTACTTGTTTTTTTTTAAAGGTAGGTATTAGATAAAAATTAGGCATGAAAATATTATTCATAAGATTGTACACTCCATACATTCATTAATCAATCATGTTCTCTTTTCAAACCATTTGGTTGTGTATTAATCATAAAATGTAAGATTAAATATATAGTTTCCATTCATAGCATAGGGGTGGAACCAATAAAAACGAAAATATTTTATATCTAAATAAACCAAAACAATCCAATTACAAAGGGAAAAACACCATCATCATTTTTCCAAATTTCAGTTACGGGTGTTGTGACCATAAGGGGTCGTTTCTTTTTTTATAGAACGGATTGTAGCCAGTGGCGGATTTACCCTAAGGCCCGGTAGGCCCGGGCCTAGGGCGGCCAGATTTAGGGGCGGCCTCAATCGTGTCAAAAATAGTATATTACTTACCTAGGCCAGTAAAGAAAAAAAGTCTCAGATCACATGTAATTGTCGGCCGAAGCAAAGCTGAGGTCAACAAACATGTGATCTGAGGGTTTCTTATTTACTGGCCAAGCTGTGTATACTATGTAAAAGTTGGCAATAAAGTAATTTCATTATGTAATCGCAATTATTTTGTCGAAGCGAGAAACGAATGCAAAAATGTGATCGACGAAACTAAGGACAAACACAATCAAAGGACCAGGAATAAACTTTTGCAATGCCCCAGTGGCTCCAGGAATTTCTACCGCGCATTCTACCTTAGACGTCCCCCAAGGCAAGACTCTCCCCACCATATCGAACATCAACACTACCATGGCAGAAGTCAAGTTTCATCACCGTGATATTCGCAAAATCCTTAAAGAACTAGATACGCAAAAGGCATCAGGACCGGACGGAATACCTGCTATCGTGCTAAAGAACTGCGCCAACGAACTAACACCCGTTTTTTCCAGGCTTTTTTCTCTGTCTTACGGAAAAGGGGTTTACCCATCCTCTTGGAAAGTCGCTCGAGTGCAACCTGTTCCAAAAAAGGCAAAAAACCACGCCCTCAAACTATCGCCCAATTGCCTTGCCTCCAATAATCTCCAAAGTCATGGAACGTGTAGTCAATCAGCAACTACTCAAGTACCTCGAGAACAACAGAATAATCAGCGATAATCAATACGGCTTTCGCAAAGAGAGATCGACAGGAGATATATTGGCCTACGTCACTCATATATGAAGTAGGGCAATTGAGAACTACAGAGAGTCTCGAGCGATTGCGTTGGATATTTCAAAGGCATTCGACAGAGTTTGGCATGACGGACTGCTCAACAAACTGCCGTCCTTCGGACTGCCAGTCTCTCTCTCTCTGCAGCTGGCTTGCCAGTTTTCTTAGGAACCGATCTCTGCACGTTGCAGTTGATGGACACACCTCAGACACATTCACCATCAACGCGGGTAGTGCCTCAGGGCGCAATACTTTCACCAACTCTGTTCCTCATCTATATTAATGACCTGCTGATCGAAACGAATAATCCTGTTTACAGTTTTGCAGATGACAGTACCCTTGTCTCCCACTTTAGATCAGAAAAACCCTTACCAGCCACTGAGACTCATCACCGCAGACAGGAGCAGATTACGGCAATAACTCAAGACCTGGAGAATGTTCAAACTTGGGGCGACCGAAATTTGGTCCAGTTCAATGCAGCAAAGACCCAAGCAGGAACGTTTACCAAGGCCAAATACAGCGGGCCCTGACATTGTTATGGCAGGATCGACCATTCCTTCATCCTCGTCAATCGGACTGCTGGGTGTCTCGGTCAACAGCAATATGTCCTGGCATGACCACGTTGCTAACATCGCAAAATCAGCCTCCCAGAAGCATGGTGCGCTATTTCGCAACAAAAAAGTCTATACACCGCAGCAGTTGCTCTTGCTCTACAAAGCGCAAATAAGACCGTGCTTAGAATATTGCTCACATATCTGGGGTGTCGCACCAAAGCACACCCTAAAGCTGCTGGGTTCCATTCAGAAGAGAGCTGTGCGTCTCGTCGGCGACCCGGAGTTCACCCGGAATTTGGATAGTCTGGAACACCGCAGACATGTGGCTGAGATGTCTCTGCTTTACAGATACTTTCACGGCAGATGTTCCCAGGATTTAGCCCGCCTCATCCCGCCCCTGGCAAGTCCTGTCAGACGGTCACGACAGACAGCAAGAGCGCACCGGTTCGTCGTACAACTGGAAACACCTAGAACATCGCTTTACAAGAAGTCCTTTGTCTGGCGCACTGCATCACTGTAGAACTCACTCCCAGGACATCTGTTTCCCACTAATTATAACCTACAACTATTCAAGAACCGTGTCAATCAACATTTTCGCACACACACCGCTCGTCAAGCGTCATAGGATCTCCCTTTACTGTGTGTGCCACTGCCATAAAAAAAAAAACCAAAAAAAGTCTATATGGTGAATGCTGAGAAAGGGGCAGCTGATAGCTTGGGGCCTAGGGCGGCCGAGACTGTAAATCCGCCACTGATTGTAGCTCAGGTAATAAAACTATTATGGGCCTGAAAATTGGTAGTTTAGGTATCTAAGTCTAAGACGCGTATTAGTACTTCCTACTATGTGACAGCACGGTCATTGTGCTGAAGCGTAGTAGCAAAACTGAATATAGCCATCTTTTGGGGTTTTAAACTATATGCGAATTATGTGATGAAGTCCAGGAGGAATTTATAACCACTTGATTATGAATTCATACTGTGCTGCAACACAGGAGGAATTAGATGTTTTCGTGATGCAATCGATTTCTAGCAAGAGCGTCGTGGCCTAGAGGTTTAGATGGTTAGGTCTGAATTCGGCGACTATCGGCGGCGGCCCGGGTTCAAACCCCTTTGCTTTTTTATTTTTTTTTGCGGTTAAGTTTCTAAACAGTTTTTTCTTCATTTTGGGCATGTCTTGGGTTAATTTTGGTTAGCAAACATTTTTTTTCTTGATTTTGTTTATGTCTTGGGTTACGTTTGGGTTAGCACCTGGTTAGTTTCCTTTTCTTGAGCCCCCGTAAAGAGCGAAGCGAGCGGAAGGCCTTGCGATAGGTGAATATGTCTTGGGTTAGTTTGGGTTAGCACCTGGTTAGTTTCCTTTTCTGTTTTTTCTTGATTTTGGGTATGTCTTGGGTTAGTTTGGGTTAACACCTGGTTAGTTTTCTCTCCTTGAGCCCCCTTAGTGAGCGAAGCGAGCGGAGGATTATGCGAAAAATTAAATATTTTGCTTTCCTATATTTTAACACATTGGAGTGTTGCAGCGCAGTATGAATTCCTAATAAGCGTTCATAAATCCCTACGTGATTTCTGTGCTGGCGCACGGCGTCAAAGCAGGTCGCCCACAGAATCGGCACAGCACGGCCAGCACTGCCGGCATAAGTTGCTATCTACGGTATTAAACGAGATGCCGTTCCGCGCTGTTCCGATTAAATGGACGCTGCCTCGTTTAATAACGTAGATAGCAACTTATGCCGGCCGTACCGGGCGGTCTGTGCCGATTCAGTGGGCGCCGTGCTTTAGACGCGCATTATGAATTCATACCGCGCTGCAACACACTAATGTGCTGAAATACAGGAGGAATTAAAGAACCATTTTTGTCAAGATAGTATAAAAATCCTACCGTAAGCCAGCACAGAAATCACGTAGGGATTTATGAACGGGTATTAGGAGCTACGGGGGCTCAAGAAAAGGAAACTAACTAGGTGCTAACCCAAATTAACCCAAGACATAGCCAAAATCAAGAAAAAAGCAAAAAAGGAAACTAACCCGGTGCTAACCCAAACTGACCTAAGACATATTCACTTTTCGCAAGGCCCTCCGCTCGCTTCGTTCGCTACGGGGGCCCAAGAAAATGAAACTAATCAGGTGCTAACTCAAACGTAACCCAAGACATACCCAAAATCAAGAAAAAAAGTGTTTGCTAACCAAAATTAACCCAAGACATGCCCAAAATCAAGAAAAAAACTGTTTAGAAACAACCGCAAAAAAAATTAAAAAAAGCAACGGGGTTTGAACCCGGGTCGTTGCCGGTAGTCGCCGAATTCAGACCTAAACATCTAAACCTCTAGACCACGACGGCTGTTGCTAGGAACCGATTGCATAGCGAAGACATCCAATTCTTCCTGTGCTGCAGCGCAGTATGAATTCATATTCAAATGCTTATAAATTCCTCCTGGACTTCAACACATAATTCGCGGATAGTTTAAATCCCCACAAGATGGCTATGATACTCAGATTTGCTACTACGCTTCAGCACAATGACCATGCTGTGACCTAGTAGGAAGTACTAATACGCGTCCAAGACACTGCGTGGCGTGACCGTCAAAACCAATAGGATTGATTCCGGCCTATAAAGAACCGTTTTTTTAATAGTGAAAAAATAGTATATTAAGATACTTGTTTTAAAATACCATATTTTATCGCACTAGCACGAAATTAGAAAACGACCCGCTTGCGTGAAGGTTCCTAACGTGCGACGTGCGAGTGTGCTAAATAAATGTCTTTTAAAACGTCTATTTTATACTATTTTTTCTATTTCGAAGGTTTCTTGATGAAAACTATTTATTTAATCTAGTCCCGATCAACAGTTGGGCGGCCATATTGCCATTTTGACGTCTCTATTACTAGAAATCCCATTGAAAGCGGTGTCGAAATTTTTGCTAGTGGGCCTTGACATGGAACAATTTTTTTAATATCCTAGCAACCAGTCAAAAAAAGCCGTATCGAAAAGAAGTTCTTTTCGATACGCATTTGCGTATCAAAATGGAATCATTATGAACGCAAAATAGAAATAGCATATTGTGCAACGAGTGCTGAAAATAAGACTTTTCACACCAATGAGACAGTTTGGTGAAACAAGCCGTAGACGAGTGCCATAAAGTCTTTTCGGCACGTGTAGCACACTATACCTTTTCTACGACTGCTACATACAGAGTATGGGTGCCCCCACTGGGATTGTGGCAGAAAATTACATGTTACCTATATGGGAAATTTTTTATTATTGATTTATCAGAAAAATTTTATTCCGTGCGAAAGAAACTACGTGAGTAAGAGATTCTCGCTAAACGGTAACTAGGGGGCACAGTCCTAAAATGGGGCCACCGGTGTGGGGTCTCCATTTTCTAAATATTTTGAAAAAGAGGCTCTCGGAGCGAACCTTAAAATGACGCCCCAGGGGGGCGAAGCCCTAGAATGGGGCCTATGGCACGGGAGTCCCATTTTGACAGATTTTGGAATGGAGCCCCAGGGGCGAAGCCCTAAATTTGGGCCCCAAGCCTTAAAAGGGAGCCTCGTATGAGATTCTCATTTTCTACAGATTTGCAAAAGGGGCTCCTTGGGGGAGGGTGAAGCTATAAAATTGGCCCCCCTTTTTTAGAGATCTGGGAATGGGATCTCTGAGGCCGAAGCTCTAAATCAGAGACGAACCCCTTTAATCTAAATACCCGAATAAGCGTGTGAAAAGTATACTTTGCATACGCCGTGTGCAAAGTATACTCTTTACACGATGTTTGAAATGTCCAGTTTTCAAGAGCAGTTGTTAGTACGTTTCTGTCTATTTTCAGGGCAGTCGTAGAAAATAGTATATTATTTTATATGGAGGAAAAGTAATACTTTTCATGGCGCGCTCGTGTTTAACAGCCGAACGGAGTGAGGCTGGTAATAGAGAGCAAGCCATGAAAAGTAACTTTTCCTCCAAATAAAATATGCTGTTTTTTCTTCAAATGTCGACAAATTAATGCAAAAACGTCGCTTTTTAATAGTAATAATAATTATTATTAAAGATAAGTTGGTTCGCAAGGCCGCTTAGACCGGTGCGGTGTCGGTGAATAGGCTCAGTTTGTTGCTATAATAATGTCATATAAAGCTGTCAGTGGACACTGTCAACAATAATTATTTTTTTAAAATTGCGTTTTCGATTGCGTTTTAATTCCATATTGATAAGCAGTTATTGAGTAAGTTCGATTAAATAATAACCATTTTGTTCCTAAATTAGTGATTTTTAGAAATGCAGTCACAAATTGAGTGATAAATACAAATTTTAGTTTAATAACTCTTGAGTTGTTGACGCTTATTTTGATGTTTGTTTGTATTGTATCTATGTTGATATGACAACACTTTTACCTCCGCCGGCGGAAAAGTGAAAAGTAAAGCTCCGGCGGAGGAAAAGCGAAACTTCACTGCCGCCTACACAGTCGAGTAATGATGGATTTACTGACGTTTGAAGAAAAAAGTTATTAAACGAACATTGGGTATAGTATGTTTTATATTACTAAATACCTTAGAGTTAAAGTGTGGCAAACTTATTTGGAACAGCGACGTCTGAGAAGCAAAGAGAGGAAAAATGACTTGCAGCCAATCGCCTTGATGCACTTTGTCACGAGGACGAGGGGAACTTGACGCACTTGTTGCCGGATGTATCGGGCAAATAGATATAAATGTCGCAAATTTATTTAAATTGATAATGTGTAAAATGGATTATGAATTAAAGTTGAAGTAATAGTAAAGTTCCAGTTTGGATATTACTTTTTATTTTCAATGAGTTAATGAGTATATTAAATTATGTGTTTATCTAAATAATAGATATAAATATTAGTTCTCAAAAAACTACTCGACAACATCGCCAATTTTTTGCCCGCATTCTTTCCGCTGTTCCAGTTATACTTGCCACACTTTATATTAGTTTGGGTTTGTACTAAACTTGTCTTCAATTTCGAAGAAATTAATATTTTTGTAGTATAAGCTACATTATACAAAACTTGTTATTAAATGCATTGTTTATTGTTTTATTATCATTTGAACTTTCACACATTCTTAAGAAGCTGTAGTGAAGCATCTATAATCTAAATATTATTTCTAAACATATTAAAATTAGAGTGTCGAATGAAATTATAAAATAATTAAATAGATAATGACTATTAGTAGAAACTGACTCCATGCGACAATAAAATTTAATGAAATGCACGTCCCCTCGTATAGGACGTGATCCAACGCCGGCAAAGTCAGGCAAGCAGGTGCCTACCGGCCGGTGCTCTTTGATCTCAATACTTCAAGGGAATTGAGCTCACTGACGTTAGTGTTCCTTGCTTATACTGTGCTTAAACTGACTATTATTATGTAAGTATTAAAGGTAAATTATGAAAAACGCGAGCAGTCATCGCAAGCGATTATAAACTTTAAACGTGCGACGACTAGCACCTTTTATTATATAAAAACACTAGCGAATCAGTTCCGCAGAATTTGTTTCTCACCTTAACCAGTTCCCTGCATGTACAGGGTGTCCAATTTTCTATACTTTTGCTGGGTATCTCCTTTATTAGTGGAGGTAGGGATGCGGTTTTCGCAATACTGTGCTACTTATTTGAGAAACGGAAGATGTCGCTTAGTGATGGGCATAACCGAATTATTTTGATAACCGAATTATTTGTATTCAAATAATATTAATAACCGAATGATTATTTGAATAATCATTCGAATAAATTCAGGTTAGCGATCGCAGCCGGATAGGAAGGAGGTTCAGCGTTATCGGCATCGTATTCGTAACTCGTAACTGCTGTAATTGACTTATTAAGCATGGCTTAATAAATAAGTAAATATCAATAGAATACGAGTGAATATTTGATTACGCAATATTATTGAACAAAATGTAATAAACAGCATTTTACGTTTTTCAATCAAAAATACGTAAACTCCAAAATACGATTCTTGGATGTGTTAATTACATGTAATGAACATAATTATTAAAAATCTACTTTGCAAAAAAGTATTTCTATCTGGCGATGTATTTATGGTACTATATAATATTAATCATTAATAATAGTACATATTTACAAGATCAATCGACTTACCTGTAAGGAAGATCGATCGGAATTATCCGAGCATCTCCGCCATCCCTCATTACACTTTGTAGTAATTATCGTTATATTAGGACTTATGTATTGCTCTATTGCTCCTACATTCTAAATTCCAATATATAACCTAAAAACTAAACAAACATTAGGTGATAATTGGTGTTATGCATGATACAATAACTCCCTGTTATTGCATCATGGGTGTTATGTATTGGAAAGCAGGCCGTATTCATTACGAAGAAGTGTAGGAAAGAAATGCTAATCGCAACAAAAAATATCGGCCGGCCGGATCAAAAGCGACCGCCTCTTATTTTGATTCTTTGCAGATGTCAACAAATTGCTGTTTTTGCACTTTTTAGGCGTTCAGGTGCCGAAAATTTGATATTTTTTTATGTTAGGTATGCATTAAAAGTATATTATGTAATATTAACTTAATATTCGCTAGTTTTCAACCCCCCAAGTTCGGCTTCCACATTCCACATCCTACCGGTACATTTGAAATTTTAAAACTCATCTTTTATTCGAGCTAAAACATCGAAACTTGCTTCATAACTAAATTACAACCGCTCCTTGCTCGTTGATCATTCGATGATCGACGCGTTCGTGTTCCTATTTGAATTCGTACGTATCAGGTTCAGGTTATTTTTCATTCGTGGAATGAAAACCGAATAATGCAGGTTATTTTAATAACCGGATAACAGGTTATTTTTCATTCGAATAAGCCCATCACTAATGTCGCTTACATAATTTTCATAGCCCTTTTAAGATACAGGGTGTCATCGAAAATTTTCAACTTTCGGGCACCCCTCGTATCTCGGTTATCTTATAACTTTTCGGAAAAGTAAAAGCAGACGCCTACATAGTTTTTTACTTAGAATTCAGTGGCGTACTCGCTTTTTTTCTAGAAGGCTCCGTTTCTCAGAAATGAAACACAATTTGGTTTTTTTAAACGGAACACCCTGTATATTTTCTACTAGTCTGGTGACGCTTGTTAGAGGCTTTTCAGAAATATATAATAGTTGGTATGCTTCCATAGTAATAAAACTATAATTTGAACATTTAAAGAAAAAATATATTTTTTCAAGTAGGCCGTGCTGCTGCGGCCAAGAAACAAAAATTTCGTCAATGAAAGTTGTCATTTGGGCCACTTGTCAAAGTTAGATTGTTGTTTGCAAAAAGTGTTTTTCTACAGCCGCGTGCAAAATAACTAAATACTAAATTCAAATGAAATCGCAAAATCGACTAATGCCGTGGATCCTTATTTTGCGCTCTAGCGCGAACATGGAAAAGGAAATTCTCACTTTTTCCGTCTAGTGTGCTGAATGGTCATGGAAACCGAAGATAAATAAATGACAGTCGTG
>MU192344.1:0-12541 GCA_016904865.1 Pissodes strobi | reverse complement strand
TGTGCTGAATGGTCATGGAAACCGAAGATAAATAAATGACAGTCGTGCGTTTGTTACAGTTTGTTGCTGACAATCCTGTTCTAAATATGCCCGAAGCCCGAACATAATATGTCAAAACTGACAGTCATTCGCAAATTTCAGAATAAGTATAGAGAAAAATGTGGATTTAATTTTAAAAAATACGGCTGTAGAAAAAGTTCTGTGTGTTTTTCGAGCGCAAAGTAAGATTGCCGTTTTCGAAAGATTACTGCGCTCCGCTACGCGTCGCGCAGTAACATTCTTTCTCAAGCGGCAATCCGTTACTTTGCGCTCTAAATACACAAATAACTATTTTCTACAGCCGCGCGCAAAATAACTAAATACTAAATTCAAATGAAATGGCAAAATCGACGAGTGCCGTGGATCCTTATTTTGCGCTCTAACGCGAACATGGAAAAGGAAATTCTCACTTTTTCCGTCTAATGTGCTGAATGGTCATGGAAACCGAAGATAAATAAATGACAGTCGTGCGTTTGTTACAGTTTGTTGCTGGCACTCCTGTTCAAAATATGCCCGAAGCCCGAACATAATATGTCAAAACTGACAGTCGTTTGCAAATTTCAGAATAAGTATAGAGAAAAATGTGCATGTAAGTTTAAAAAATGCGGCTGTAGAAAAAGTTCTGTGTGTTTTTCAAGCGGAAAGTAAGATTGCCGTTTTCGAAAGATTACTGCGCTCCGCTACGCGTCGCGCAGTAAGATTCTTTCTCAGGCGGCAATCCATTACTTTGCGCTCTAAATACACAAATAACTATTACATGTTATTGTGAATTATTTTGCGCTTAAAAGGTGGTAATGGCTGAAACTAGATATCAACATTATGAAAAATATGATATGCTCGTTTATTGTTTACTGTTCGTTGTAATGAAAACAGACATGAAGCTTCCGAATTATATTTTAATAGGTATGTTTTATATTCGTCATTCATTTTTATATATAAGTAAATATTTTGTTTTATTCTACGTAGGTTTCCGGAAAGATGGCAGTCTTTTTCAGACTAAAGACAAATTTAATAAATAACGGATCCTTTATGCAGCCTCGGCCAAAATCCTATAATAAGGAGAAACGTGAAACCGACGAGGTTAACGTTTTAGCTTGTGTAGAAGCAGAGTCTTCGAGTTCATATAGAGGCATTGAGAAAGAAGTCGGGGTGCCCAAGGCTCGGATACAGACAATATTAAGAAAATATAAATTTCGTCCTTATAAAATAAAAATCGTACACCATTTGCATCCAGGAGATCCAGAACGACGTTTAATTTTTTGCAATTGGTATATGGAACAAATTCGAACCAATATTAATTTTGCCAGATCAGTAATATGGTCTGATGAAGCTTATTTTTCGAGTGCCGGCATTTTTAGTCGGCATAACACAAGACATTGGTCGCAAGAAAATCACCACGTCATATTTGAATGGGAACAACAAGGACGTTTTGGGTTTAGTGTTGCTTGTTTTATTTTGGAAAGACAAATAGCGTATCGCATTTATGAAGGAGGTCTCTCCGCAAACCGTTATCTGGAAATTCTACAAGATGTGTTGTGCCTGAGTTGCTAGATAATGATCCCTTAGCTCAGTTAAATAATATATATTTTCAACAAGGCGGAGCACCTGCTCACAATACTCAGATAGAACTCCATTTTCTCCCAATAGATGGATAGCCACTAATGGACCTATAAGGTGGCCTCCACCAAAAACATTTAACCTAAAGAGACCCGACAACTCATTCATAAAAATCCGAAATCTTGCAAAAATATCAACAAAACGATTGTCCCGCCTCCTTATATTTTTATGTATGGTGTACAAACTTTTGTCAAACTTCGTCCCCACTACTAAATGTAGTATTGCCCGCCCCCGCCTGAACGAAAGCAAGGACAGTTCATAGACGTAGACTTTGAAAATGTGAGTCCATCATAATAATAATTTCAATAAAGTAAATACGTTTAATTTGAAATGATGGTATTTATTCGAGTGCATTATTTAAAATATATTTATGTTTTATTTATAGTGTGTGGGTTAGATTGAGTTAGTTTGGGTTAGATATGGATTCTGAAGGTTAGTTAACACAAAATAGTTATTTTGCTGTGTCACGAAATTTTTCGTATCCTTGCAAAACCACTGCGATGAAACCAAAGAAGTATTCACTTCAAAAATGTTTTAATAGAGGTTGGTAAATGACTGCAAACATATCAGATTATCCATTAATATCACATACATAGGTAAGTATTATAAAATATTAATTAATCACATTACAAAATGGTGCCCACTGTACTACTCTGTTTCATTTACTTTTACTTACTTGTGGAAACTCAGGTTCGGATGATAATAGCGGGAGATTTTGCATACCTCACACCGCAAGACCATCGTTACTTTGATATAAAGTTTATAAAAAAAAATTATAGGAAATCACTCACCAAATACAAAAAAGCTACCCGTCGCGTCGCGTCGCACAAATTCAGGCTTTAAAACGTCCATTTGAAACCAAACAAAACTGGGCGAAGAGTGCTATTTTGCACGTTTTTTAATGAAAAACATTTATTTATTCAAGTCGCGATCAAAAGTTGGACGGCCATCTTGTTACTTTTGACGTCTGTGTTATTAGGAATCCCATTCAAAACGGTGTCGAAATATTTGCTAGTGAGCTTTGACATTGCACAATTTTTTTAATATCATAGCAACCAGTCATCAAAAATAGTGTCGAAAAGAGCTTCTTTTCGACACAACTTTGCGTATCGAAAAGACTTCTTTATGATACCAAAACAGAAATAGTATATTGTGCAACAAGTGCTGAAAATAAGACTTTTCACACGAATGAGACAGTTTGGTGACACGAGCCGTAAGCGAGTGTCATAAAGTCTCATGAGTGTAAAAAGTCTTTTCAGCACGTGTAGCACACTATACTTTTTCTACGACTGCTACATACAGTGCCCACTGGGAGTGTGGTAGAAAATTACATGTTATATGGGAAACATTTTTATTATTGATTTATCAGAAAATTTTATTCCTAATGAAAGAAGCTACGTGAGTAAGAGATTCTCGCTAAACTATAACTAGGGGCACAGTCCTAAAATGGAGCCACCGGAGTGGGGTCCCTATTTTCCAAATATTTTGAAAAAGAGGCTCCGAGGGCGAAGCCCTAAAATGGGGCCCCAGGGGGGGGGGGCGAAACCCTAGAATGGGGCCTATGGTTCGGGAGTCCCATTTTTTACAGATTTAGCAATGGAGCCCCCCGGGGCGAAGCCCTAAAATGGGGCCCCAAGTCTTAAAAGGGGACCTCTGGTATAAGAGTTCCATTTTCTACAGGTTTGCAAAAAGGGGCTCCCGGGGGGTGAAGCCCTATAATTGGAGCCCCTTTTTTAGAAATCTGGTAATGGGACCTTTGAGGGCGAAGCTCTAAAACGGAGACGAAGCCCTTTAATTTAAATACCCGAATAAGCGTGTGCATGTGAAAAGTATACTTTGCACACGCCGTGTGCAAAGTATACTTTTCACACGATGTTTGAAATGTCCAGTTTTCAAGAGCAGTTGTTAGTGCGTTTTTGTCTATTTTCAGGGCAGTCGTAGATAAAACTATATTCAACTTACATTTGCAATAAATGGTCATTGCATAATATATCATTTAGCAGCTAATAATGAAATAAAATTTCCGAAAACTAATTTCCTGAATAATTTCAAATTTGAACACGAAATTTATGAGATACCAAAAATACGCAATTTTATCCCGATTTAAACGTTTTTGTGACACATAGGGTTTTTCTGCTCTCAATGGTTAAACGAAAAATTAAATCATACCACTGCTAGCCTAAAAATAAATTTCTTATCATTATTTTTGAGACAAATAAAAAGGAACTGAAGTATACAAATTTTATTTAAAAACATACAAATATGACAAATATCTGGTTAATGACATGTTCAAAAAGTAGCTTAATAACTATTTTCTTCTATTAAATACCTATTAAAACATATTTACAGCAGTGCCTTCACTGGTTTTGAAACGTTACCAAGTTAGTATACTTATCGAATGGGGAAGAGCCGTCCGTCGTCGACCTCCAATGCTCTCAATCTATTGGTGCAGTTACTTTACTACGTGCATACTATTAATATTTTGGGGGTAAAACAAGGCGGAACCAAGGGAAGCGGAATTGTCAGATTGACATGTAAGAACTTCAGAACCGGTTTTTGATAAATCAAAAATGGGAAAAATAAGTATTTAGTGTTATAATTTAAAATGAAAAAAGTATGTACAGTAACTCGTAAACTTAAAATTTGGCAACGCTACATCTATCGACCATAGAATGTGCCTCAATGTTGGGGGAAAACAAAGAACCATTTGTCCCGTCTCTTCAGGTTAAATGTCTTTGGCCTCCACGATCCCCCGATCTCTTTTTATTAGATTTTTTTATGGGGTTTCATGCAAAATAAAGTTTACAAGACCCGAAATCGTTCCATGGAAGAACTTCGAGAGGCTACGCATTTGGCTTTTCAGTCTTTGCCAGGCCGTTTACTAATAATTTTAAACGCTCTACGAAGAGTTATAAAAATGTGTGAATATGCTATTAGAGAAAACGGCAACCATTTTGAACAGTATTTATGATTAGTAAATAAAATGGAAAAAAATCTTTTTATATTTAGTGTGAGTTTGTTTAATAAATTTAATCGATAATATGAAAATTTATATTTTTAGGATTAATAGTAGCAAAGATACATAGGTATTATTGTATGTATCTTTGATAGTAGCCATAAAATCTTCTCTTTAACACGGTAATATCTTTCGTCTCGATTAATAAATTAGTAAACAAAAAATATATTTCTGGTTTCAAAATAGAGGAACTATTCCGAAATAAATTTGATTTGTTTTCAAGGTATTCTATTGTTTTTAATCAATGATAATCACGGCATAGTTGCAATAAGATTTTTTTTCATTTAAATATTAAAATTATAGCTTTATTAGTAAGAAGACATACCAACTATTATATATTTTTGAAAAGCCTATAACCAGCGCCACCATTAGAAAATATACAGGGTGATCCATTTAAGAAAACCAAATTGTGTTTCATTTCTGAGAAATGGAGCCTTCTAGAAAAAAAGCGAGTACGCCACTGAACTCTACGTAAAAAACTATGCAGGCTTCCGTTTTTACCTTTTCGTATAGTTATAAAATAACCGAGATACGAGAGGTGCCCCAAAGTTGAAAATTTTCAATTTCACCCTCTATCTTAAAAACTAAGAGGGCTATGAAAATTATGTAAGCGACATCTTTCGTTTCTCAAAAAAGTAACAAAGTATTGCGAAAACCGCATCCCTCTATCTCCACTAATAAAGGAGATACCCAGCAAAGTATCGAAAACTGGACACCCTGTACACATGTACAGGGATATTGATTAGATTTTGACCACCCCTGTAACTTTTTTATTTTTTAAGCTACAGAGCTGAAATTTTTACCGAATTATAGGAAATAAAACGTGTTTTTGTGAAAATCGAGAAAATGTTATACAGGGTGTTCCAAAAAAGTATGGCAAATCAATGTTACTTTTTTTTTAATGGAACACCCTGTATATTTATAGCAAGTTAAAGAGCCTTTAAAAAGACCATTTTAAAAATGTATAATATGATGTATTTTCCTTTTATAGTTTTCTAGCTATCAGAGTATAAAATGTTAGATATTGGTTATTTATTTAGTTTTAAAATAGAGGTCTTTTGAAATTACTTTTCAACACAGTTGACAATAAATCATAGATTAATTCTTAACTAAGCCAGGAGTATACCCACAATACGAAAGTTTGCCCTTAATCCTGCATTTATTACTATTTTTAAAATGCTTTAAATGAAATTAAGAATTCGGAATTCGCAATATTCATACTCGTAGTTGGCGCTGAAAAAAAAAAGATGTTAGATACGTCAACTTCCATATTGTTTAATTTGATTAGTGACAGCTTATCAAAATGCCTTTCACAGAAGAAGAAAGACGCGATATTTATGCGAAGCGCGGTTACAATATGCTAGGCGATATGCAGAACAAATAATTATTCCTAGTTTGAATACTTTTTCTAATGTGTATAAACAGGTAACGGAAACACTATCGTTTAAGACAAAGAAACAAACGATAATTCGAGATGAAAACTATTATGATGACGAATTGAATATCCTGCTACATGTTCAAGGTAAGCTGTTTTGGATTTCCTTTTTCTTTTTTTAAAACTGCTGATTTTTAGAAATACCTACTACTTCCATACCCATGGCTGCACAAGAACTAGGAAAAACTTATTATAAAATACAGAATACATTGGCCAAATATAAATCTCACCCCTACAAAATTTTACCAGTCCAGTATTTAACTGAGGAAAATAAAATAAACCGACTGGATTTTGCTCGGAATATGATGGACCTTTTTGAACAAGATGGGCTATTATTTAACAACATTTTTTGGACTGACGAATCAGTGTTTTCAACGGCTTTAAAATTTAATAGACGGAATAGCCATATTTGGGCTCAAGAAAACCCCCGCGGTATTCGTCAAGTTAAACGTTCTGATCGTTCATCCGTAAATGTGTGGTGCGGAATTTTAAACAACAGGGTAATAGGACCCATATTTTTTAATGGTTCTTTGAACGGGGACCGATACTTTGATTTAGTCCAAGATGTTGCTCAAAATTTGCCAGAGAACAATGAAGTTTTGTGGCAACAAGATGGTGCTCCTTACCATAATATCGGTATTGTAACTCGCTTCCCAAATGATAGGTTTCCTGTATGGCTTGGACGATTTGGGAGTATCAGATGGCCAGCCAGTAATCCCGATTTGACAGTTATGGAGACATTTCTGTGGGGTTTCCTTAAAGGGAAATTAAACGAGAAAGCACCCGAAGAATTATTAACACCTGATAGCATCAAACGTTACCTACGAAAAGAGATAGCAATACTAAATACAAATAATCAGGGTTATATTTTGGCTGCAATCGAAAGACAGAAACGGATTTATGTAAAATGTATTGAAGTGAATGGGTGCCATGTAGAACATTTAGCGATATAATATTCTTATGTTCCTTTTTCATTTTGTATATTAGTATGCCTGTAGTTAATAATACTGGTTCTTTCCATTTTACTTAAAATATCATAACTTATACCTACATAGATATTTAAACACTGTTTTGACGCAAACTTTTCGTATTACTCCTGGCTTAGTTAAGTATTATTCTATGATTTGAAGAGCTCTATTTTAAAAGTAAATAAATAACCAATATTTAACATTTTATACGATGATAGCTCGAAAACTACATACCAATACATCATATTATATATTTTTAAAAAGGCCTTTTTAAATGCTCTTTTCATTCTCCCCTCCACGAAATTATAATTTTCTATTTTAAAATGGCAAGCGAAAGCGAAAGTAAAACATGCTAGGTGATAGGTTGCTAAGTATGAAAAACTTTCGTGCCCTGGACGACGAAAAAAATGAAAATGTCAAATCAACGTTGTCAATGTCAAACGTTATTTAGAATAAAAATGTAATCTAAAATTAAAACTGTTATATGAACCTGAAATATTTAATGGCAAATGTTGATTGAAATCTTGTCCAAAAACAACGGCGGTACTGCCAATAATGCGTCTTCCGTTATTAGGGACACATCTTTAGTTGTACACCACTTAACGAAATTTTCATAGACTTGATTGTACTGATTTTTAGATTTATCTGGTAACAATAAGCTACAACTGCACGCAATATTCGCTGCTTCTTCAATACAACGAGAATAATTAGTTTCTCGATGCTTCAATAGAACTCATGTTTTGTTAAACTCTCGCTAAATACCAAAGTTATCAACTTAACTATTCAATTATTATTATTTGATAAGTGTCAAACTAATAATTTTTAATTGTCATGAATGTTACCTTAGTAACGTTAACAAGCAACTATGTGATACTGGTATTTTTATAACAATAAGCTGCCTTATATCAATTTTATTACAATCGATTTGGGATTTTCAGCATCAAATTTGAATATGTGTATTTTAAGAAATCGAGAGGGGAGAATGAAAAGTTTAATACATTACACGCTGCGAAAGCCCTTTCAGGTGCTTGGAGTTTTTTAAATAGCCTCGGCTACGCTACGCTTCGCCTCGGCTATTTAAACACACCTCGCACCTAAAAGTAAACTTTCGCAGCTTGTAATGTAAATAACTATTAACTTGCTACAAACATACAGGGTGTTCCATTAAAAAAAAGTAACATTGATTTGCCATACTTTTTTGGCACACCCTGTATAATTTTTTTTCGATTTTCACAAAAATACGTTTTATTTCTTATAATTCGGTAAAAATTTCAGTTCTGTAGCTTAAAAAATAAAAAAGTTACAGGGGTGGTCAAAATCTAATCAATATCCCTGTACGTAGGGTCCTAACCGGTAGCCTTATTTCCTACTTAAACCCGAGTTTTGCAAGCACACATGTGCACAGAACTTGAGCCCTATACCTACAGTAGTAAAAGTCGAATTTACGATAAATTTGTCAAAGGAGTTTGTGGAATTAAGTCAAAGCCAACCATAAATAAAACCCAACACAACTCTTAAAAAACTATATTATAAAATTAACCAAAGGCCAATAAACAAATCAAAGTATACCACAATAAGAAAGGTATGCACCTTAGTAATTGGGTGCAGTATAAATTGACCAAGCCTTTGACCAATAGATATTTTCATTGCTTTTAAGCAAAGTGTTTTCCTTATTATTTCTTCTCACCTGACGTAGATCGATCCTGAGTCTGTGCTACATAACCTGCTTGCCATTCCAAGGTATGGCGTCACGTCATATAGGTCGCAACAGTAAAACTTTATTATACAAAGTGGCGCAAGCCGTTCCAGTCTCAAGACCTACACAATTTTCTATACGTCTTAATGTAGTGTCAAAGATGGCTAAAAGTTTAAAAAATGCAACCATACAAGATAGAAACTTAATGAAAATGACCCGTAAAATATATTTTTTTTGTGCTAGTCCTTATTAAACCTATTTAGATCTGAACCAAATGGTATGTTTATAATGCCAGATAAAGCAACTTTTCACCTGAATGGCAAAGTTAATAAAAATGTTTGCAGAAGCAAGAATCTTACAGCTTATAATGAACTTGAAAGGGATTCACCAAAGGTACACGTTTTTTGTGATTTATTAGTGCAAAAGATGAATGGCTCATTTTTTTGCAAGAATAATCAGATACTGGGGTAACTTACAGATATGTTGGAAAATATTTTGTATTCTGAGCTGAATCAAGACAGCATTAAAGATGTGGCCTTTCTCCAGCAAGATTGAGCCTCACACCATATTTCCTACATAACTAGAAGAGCGGCGACAGAAGTATTTGGTCAACGTTGGAAAAAGCGAAGGAGTCTTAGAGAATGGGTACTTCAGTCCCCAGGATTAACGGTTATCGATTTTTTTATGGGGCTACATAAAAAATAAGTACCTTACGCTCCTTCCGCAATTGTGAGATGAATTAAAGAAAATCAAAATTCTCATTAGGGATATTAAGCAGAAAATGTAACTGAGCTCTTTTGAGAATTTAAGATTTGAATTTTATAAATATGTTTTGGTGATTGAGCATCATATATACAACATTTATTTTTGGTTAATTATGAAAAACTTTTTCGATAAAGATAATTTCCAATTTAAATGTTGTGATTTAATTTTTAAACGATGCATAGAGAGTTAGAAAATGTTACTTTTCAATTATTTTAGTAACAAAAAAAAGTAATTTGATAATTTATTTTGTCTTACGCTAGCTGTAAGTGGTCAGTCTTCACCAAAACTGTATACATATTTGGAAAGTACGAACCATAAAAAGTACATATATTGAAAAACTTACTGGATGTTCCATTTAGATTTACGAAGATTTAATTAAATAAAAATAAAAAGTGTATTGGGAACCATGTATTAGTAACTAATCCAAACTTACGGATGCACGAAAATTATTAGCACAAACTACATAATTCTATCTTATTTACTTTTGAAGATACAGGCTATCAAAGTGGGGAACATTTCACTGGGGCAACCTGTATTCAGGCTTTGTCTTTTACAATAAGAACTTTCTTAAGACTATATTATAAAACTATTTTTTTGTAATTTCGTGCTTTTTATAGCAATAAGTTTTGTTTAACTCTCAAACCGATGGAAATTTGTAATTGCTGACATATCTCTTCGTCGGCGTAAAATTATTTTCAAATTGTTTGTGGAATGGAATGTGGATTTAGCTATTGGTTTGCACCGAAGTAACATTTTACACCTCATTGAAAGCTAAAAATGTCATTTTAATACTTTTCACATATGGTTATAAAAAAATATTTATGGGGTATTTTGATAGTTTTGATTAAGGCAGATATGAATTCTACCATAATACCAATACCATATAACACAAACATCATCCAGATTTTATTACATGTAAATATGAAATGGATGAATTATTTAGAATAATAAGCCATTAGAGAAAAAATTTAATTCGTTAACCAATGTATTTAATGATCTATTTGGTAATACCTTTATAATATATGTTATTTTATGTCACTTCGTGAAGAGTATAATATTGCTAACTTTAAGGTTTACTTAGAATCCTCTGATAAGGGACTCGCTATAACATACGTTTTAAAAGACTAAAAGAAATCCTCCGTTATGTGTAAAATTTTTAAAAGGCGCTATCTCGACGTGTTTTCGTTCTTTATACAAAATTCTTCCCCTATGTCTGCTTGAATACAAATTCAATACAATTAAAGACTTGCAAGCTTTATTATTTCGCAGCATCAGGCTTTTTAAAGCAAATGTATTACTTGCCAAATCACTAACCTCTGTATATATAATCTCTATTAGTCCCAGAAGCAATGATTTTGTTTGTACTAATTTCCCAATCAGCAAGCATTGATATAATTTTTAAATTAGTCATTCTATGCAATATTCTCCATATTCAATGGTGGAGGTTTTCCGATGGGTTGAGGCGGAAAATGTCTCAAAAGATTCAAGTGCACTTCAGTTTATTCCACTGATGATATTGGTTTTAGAAGCGAGTGGCATGGCTCAACTGTACCTGGCATGTGTAGAACTGAAATAGTTATTTTCCTAACTAGTGCGGAAAGTCATACTTTTCCGCACGCGATTGCAGTTTGCCGAACGACGCGCAGCGGAGTTCGGCAAGCAGTCGAGTGAGGAAAAGAGACTTTCCGCATGAGTTAGGAACAAAATTTTTTCTACAAGCACCTAAATCAAAAATTGAACCGTCTATTTTGTTTTATTTGGGCAAATAGAATAGTTATTTTTATTCGCTTGAGAAACATAGATTTTTTGGACAAGATTTTATTTAAAAAGCATAAAACAATAACAGTTTAATAGCAGTTATTGATATTTATGATACTGGGTGTCCCAAATTTGTAGCTATATTTCTTTTGTATAATAATTCTGTAATAATTATAATTAGTTTTCCGCTTTGGTATAACGAACATGACGTGTTCCCCTAAATTTGGTATTACCAATATAGAAGTTACTGTGTGACAAATTTGTATACTTTTCCGCACTAGTGCGGAAAAGTAGTGCGGAAAAGTACTTTTCCGCACTAGTGCGGAAAAGTGGCACTTTCTAAACTAAATTGAGTGCGGAAAAGTGAACTTTTCCGCACGCAAGTAGAAAAAATATTATATAAAATAATTTCCCTTATTCTATTAACTATGAAAATTCGTAAGACAGTTTGCATTCTAACAATGACTTAAAATATAATCTGGTTATTATGGGATACCTCCTAAGCCTTGTCAGATTCGTCTAACGCATATCAGGCGCGATCAATTCGGATAATACCGTTTTTTTCTCATTACTCTCATCTGTATTTGACGATTTCTGGAAGGCGTGGAATTTACACATATCTTTACGGTTCAACGAATTGGCTTCGAGTACTCTGATGGTTCAGTAGCTAGATGCTAGGCCTGTGAAACGGCGGCTCGGGTTCGATTCCCGTCGATGGCAACACGTGTTTTTATTATATTGCTTAGGATTATATGTGTAAAAAGACTTTTTTTCTTTATATTAGATATTCTTAAATAGTAAACATACGCCTATGCTCCGGAGATCGCCGAGTATAGCCGAGAGTAGCGAGAAATGAACGGTATCCATCAATTCGGTACTTACGAATATATAGATGATTAATGTTGTACCTACATGTTATTTACAGAATTATGTTTTCTCAGATTGAAAAATATTCTATTGTAATATTTACTCTAATGAAACTCATACAAAAGTGTTAATTAGATATGCAACTTAAATTTTTACGCACGTTGTTCTGCTAGAAGTAATCGATCGTATTGATGGTCGTTGTGGAGTTGAGTGAGTTGCTATCAAAACAAAATCTGCGTCGCATTCTCGTTCGTAATATACCGATTCGTGTGTAATTTCAGTATCGAGAAGTTTTGGTGATATTTTCTGCTTTGTAAATAAAATAGGATTTTAAGACCGACTTGATTTTCTCAACTTGAGATAAGCGAGATTAACCAAAT